>APFE031030846.1:173274-196036 GCA_000404065.3 Pinus taeda
TTAAAATATTATTATTTTTTATGTTAATATCATTGGCACAGAAGTAATGCGACATACAAAGGAGTGGACCCGATGGTATTATATGGTGTAGTTAATATGTTTTGAGTTTTGAGTTTAATCAGAATATGGCGATTGCGATTGCGATTAGCGATAAAGGTGGCACCTCGAAATTCGTGCAGAGGGCGTATAAAGTGGTTACTTGAATGTTACACAATACTTGAAGCCTCTCCCTTTATCTTTTACAAAATGCTTCCGATTATATCTTTGTAGTAATTCATGAGTTATCATCTATATCATCTCACGCTACATCTTTCAGTCCTTCTGTAAATGATGTCACTATTCCTGAATTAGAACCTAGGTAGTTAAGTAAGGATTTTTACGTTGGTTTCATATATAGAGAGGATTAAATTGCTGCTGGTGTAAATCTTGAATATTTGTGAGAACACATAAGAGATTTTAGTCTTTCTTATCATATATGCATTGTTGATATTTTAGCTACGCCCATAATGTATAAACTTAAACTTTACTATTTGATCATTTGAAAAAGAGAAAATAAGAAATGGAAACAAAAATGAAATCAATAAATAATATAACAGTTACAGTAAGAAACATAAGAAATGCAAAAAATCTAATCACTATCTTGGCCATTCCATTTAATTATTCCAATTTAATTATCGGCAATCGCTATCAGTAATATCACATGGAACAGAGCAATAACATAGTGCTCCAATAGTCTCGATGTGATAGTAAGTGGACTATCGGAAATCGCTATCGGTGATTCCAACACTCCAATGCTAGGCTCCTTCCATTCTGATCTAGTAATGCGATAATAATCACGGACCCGATAACCTTTCCACTCTTCTCTATAATGGTTTGGGTCTGGGCTGTTTTATGTTAAAATCATCGGCAGAGAAGTAATGCAACATACAAAGGAGCAGACCCAATGGTATTATATGGTGTAGTTAATATGTTTTGAGTTTCGAGGTTAATTGCATATCAGAGGAGATGGGAACCACATGTTAATGTGACTACAGACTATGCCGATTGCAATTAGCAATAAAGGTGGAACCTCCAAACTCATGCAGAGGCCGTATAAAGCGGTTACTTGAAACAAGGTTGTTTGAATGTTACAAAGTACTTGAAGCCTCTTCCTTTATCTTTAACAAAATGCTTCCGATTATATCTTTGTAGTAATTCACACGACTACTTTAAAACGTATTACCACACAATTACAAGCAACCAAGAAATTTATTATTAAAATTTCAACATAAAATATCAACGTAAAAGACCTGAGAATCCTCAAATAATTTTTTTTTTTCTCGGTAAATCTATGCTATTGTATTATATACAGTAAAACTTTACAGACACGGTGTCAATATGCCCAAGGCCAGCTGTGGCTCTTTGGACTCGGCTTTCACAAAACAAAACCTGCCCTCGCAGGGGCATCACGACTAGACCAGAGCAACCCATATAGAGCCATTGTAACACGACAAAGGTACCAGACCAAACAGAGTAGTCCCACGCAGGGGCACAGGAGCAAAACAATACTTCTCACGCAGGGGCCTCATAAGACTTTCAACGAATTCCCTGACAGGCCTTACAAAATTAACAGGAGCAGACATCGATATGGACTTGAACCAGAAATGACAAAATACATAGCCATTAACCAAAACAGAACCTGAACAGAACTGGATGAAGAGAATGTGAACCAGCTGAGGGCTATTCCTCTGGCCTTTCCTCGACCACCCTGCACCATCCGTATTTCTCTCGCAGGGAGTCCCAATCATCCTTAGCGTCCTCCTTGGAAGTCGATGCCTTCTGAGCCTGAGGGCTTTTAGGAGTTTGCCCAGGCGCCTCCACAGGTTTCTTCTCGTCCACGACCGAGCTTCCACCTGGGAGTTTCTCCATACTGCGCGAACCTCCTTCATCGTCCTGAGATTCCTCGAGGAATAAAACCGAGACATGTGCATTAATGCAGGGTTTGTTCGTCGAGCTGCCGAAGGTGAAGATGGCGGAACCGAATGCAGGTGCACGGGCTGGTTCAGAAGTAGGGCTGCTCGTGTCCATGAATTGGCTAGCCTGGATGGGGGTGTTCTTAACCCCTCCATGGCAGCGACAGCAGCAGCAGTGAAGGCGGGGCCTTGAGGCTGGAGGACGAGACAACCTTCCTCGAGCAGGACCCCTCCGTCTGACCATCTTTGCAGGAGCAGCGGGGGTGAGTAGAAATGTTGAAACAGAGTTGAAGCAGCGCCCCACGGACTTGAGATGCCACCAACTGAACACAGACAACAACCAACCGAATTTTCGGGCTTGTGACAGCCTTCAATGAAATGGACGCAGGCGTTACCAGCAAGAGTTGTAGCCTGGAGGGTAAAGCCGCACACAACAAACTGATCACCGTAACCCAATCCGTCTCCCTTTTTAATAAATCTATCAATCCCTCGGAACTTGTTCGCCATAACTGCAAGTTGCAGTCGCGCCATTTAACTAGAATTCGCATTGAATGCTTGCCTCTCGCTCTGTACATATATTCCATGGCGGTGAGGAATGTATTGAATGAGCTCCTTAGGCACGAGGTAACACATGGCTGTCATGTGGCTCCTCACTGACACTCGTCCCTTCACCCGCATCCGGGGAGAATCCTCAAATATTAAGGGCAGCAGCACCATGCAATAAGTCAATAAGCAGTAAATTGGTTTACTGTCTTTTGATCATTCTATTCTATTTTAACGTTCTAATGTAATTGATAATGTGATATATAAACTTGATCTATAGTCCAGATAATGAAATGAATCATTTTAAATTTATAATATTATGTTTAATCTATTTATTCATGAAAACTTGCAAATATATAAATTTAATTGTAAAATTAAAAAATATAAGATAAAATAACAATCTAAATACATAATAATATTTGAAATGCTAAAAACTAATCATTTTGAATGAATTTACAACTTGACCATGTTAAATTATGTTTCAAAACTTATTTAAACAACCACAATTCACAATTACCCCTTAATGTTTGGTTTATTTATATTCAAGTGATTAATAATATAATAAGGTAATAATAATTGATTTTTTTTTTTTAATTTACTAAATCTTAAAAATATATAATCTTTTGTTTTCATAAACAGGGAAACCAAGATAATGGTGGCATGAAATGTAGCTTAAAGAAAATATGAAATTTTAGAAGGGCATAAAAAAATGAGTAATTTTAGATTTACATTATTAATATTTTTATTTAAGATATTATTAAATATACAATTTTTTGTTTTGAGAAAATTTAATTATTTCATTAAATTGGATAATAAAGTTGCTATTTATTAATGCTATACTTAATTATATTCATAATGATATTAATATAAATATCTACATTTAATAACAAAATTAAAATCTAATTTTATTAGAATATTATTATTTTAATATTAATATTTTTTTTATGTTAATATCATCGGCAGAGAAGTAATGCGTGTTACCGGGAAAACTAGTGTCTATTCAGAACTGCTAGTCCCACTAAGACGGGTAGCTATCTTAGAAACAAACAAACTAAAGTTATCTATGTTTTCCTTTAAGAGAAATAGATGAGAAAGAAGTAGAGAGTACCAACCTTAGTCTTGCACTTGGCTCCTTGCTTGTTTCCTTTCCCCTCCGACAGAATCTCGCCACTACTTCCTTACTTGTCCCACTTCAAAGAGCACTTGTAGAATCACAGCAGCATAACACCATCAAAGCATAAAGATCTATCACTGTAAACAATATAGGATCAAATATATATTGACCATACACATGCATATATCAACACAATATTTAGAGATACACAAGAATATGGAAGAAAACTCGAATAGCTTTATTGATAAAAGTAGTAGAAGAGAGGATTACAACCACTTGGTCTGACCCAGCACCATCCTCCCAGCTTGAAAGCCATCTTCACCTCATACAAAGCAAGATCACCCAACAATGTCTTCAAAGAGAAACCAACAACACTTCTTTGCAAATTACCCAATTCTAAGCTCTGGATCTCTGGGATGAGGGATCCATATATAAATATTTGCAAGGGGGTGAGTCAGATTCTGGGATTTTGATTAGTGTAATCTCTCTGATAGTTCTTGGTTCCACTTGGAGATTTCATGATCTCTTACTCATCCTTGGGCGAATTCAGGGAGACAAGTGTCAAATGAGCAGCTTCTAGAAGATTCTCAGTGTCTCCACCTAGCAAACTGCTTGTGCCATTTGTCTGCTCTCACTTATCGCACCCTACAAAAGCGCTTTCCAATATGCATCACACTTTTTGCATGTGGCAGGTGAGATGCATCGCACCCTTTGCACTGGGCAGTCTGTATGGTCTTGCTTTGACCAGTTCTGAGTGGTTTTTCATGGAAAACTTCTGTGAGATGATGTAATCAGCTGACCTTGCTCCTTTAGGGTATGAAACAACACTTTTAGGGACTTAGAAGCCCTTGGTTTATGGACATATGTGATTGGGGTTGCAGTGCCCAAATATGTCTATAACAGTTGCCCCCTAAAGCATGAGGTCGTAAATCTTTTGATGTCAGGTGAAATGCTTTATAATGACGATCCGAGGTTTTTCGAACTGGAAGGTAACCTGTAATAAGATACAATAAATACATTATCTTCATAATATTTTCATGATCTAGCTGAGGCGGGCATTCCCATGATTGGCTTTGATAAATTCATTTTCATGTACATAGGACAGACAACTGTCTGTGTGTAGACTGATGATTCTGGTAGAGCCATCATCCTTTAGTTTGGATGATTATCTATGCATCAATGATGTAAATTTGATGTCTTTATTTTCCTGAATATATCATAGCCCGGATGGATGAAACTAGACCCAGGGTCTTCAAAACTCGTTCAATCTTTGCTCGAAAGTACAAGTCGATCCATATGAAAAGATGTTCTGATGTCGAACATGGAAGGACGTCACCTGATTACCAACCAATGATGTAAGCTATTAACAGGCGTGAGAAGAATCACCGATGATGATGATGACCCTCAAGGTACTACAGTACAATTTACATGGTGTGAATACATGAATCGATGTCAAACACCACGCAAAATCTTTCGGTCGAAGGCCATTAATGTAAACCTGTCACAGGAAGTGAGAAACTTGCCATTGAGGTATGCAAGCTCCAAAGTACTGAAAGGGTTGTTCCTAGGTCGACTTCTCAGATAATGAGCTAACGTCGACAAGAAGTGACCCATCGTAGGAAGGCATTGATGGATCCCACATCTACTACATGAAATGGAGCAAATGATTTTGTAGACGTGAAAACTATTTGATGATACAAGGTTCAGGGTGGCGGTCATGAAAGAATGAAGCGTGAAGGTATTGCAGTGGACGAAACACAAGCTGCGTAAGTGAATTCTCTGAGCGACTTGTCTTGAACATATTGGCGACACTAAAATGGATTGGTAGCGTTAACCCCAAAAGTGGATGGTACGATGGACCAATGGTGATATGATCGATGAACGGAATAACCCAACCCGACTCAATCATGGTGATGGAGTGAAAGTGTCATGTTCTAGAGCGACCTGCTACCAATAAAGTTTCTTCAAGTTTTCTTCCCAATTGTCCCCAGTCATTTATGACCAATACCTCTTTATTTTTTTCAAGCTTGAGGAGGATAACATATGCTTGTTCTATAATTTTCCCTTTGATTAAACCCGTCGCTATGTTTTAACGAGCCTAGTGACAGTGAAGCTCGCTCTTGTCTGAATGGACAAGTTTGTCACTATTGTTTTAACGAGTTTAACGACAAGGATAACTCGGTTCTTTTCAATTTTAGAGAGTCTGAAAAGAGATGGAAAGGAGACTCCAATATTCCTTTTTCGTAGTATAATCCCTTAAGTCCGAAAAAGTATAAAACAATGCGAAAGGGATGACTTTTTGATAGTTTTAACGAGCTGAACAAAAAAAATGCTCGATCGTTTTGTGTAATAATCCCTCAAGTCCAAAAATATTAAAATCTAGAGGAGGGATGGCTCTTCCAATCACTTTAACGAGCTGGAGAGGCCAATTACTCGACAATCTTTTCATATTTTACGAGTTAGATGAAAAGAGCTTAAAGGAGACTCGTTTTTGAGGAACGAGCGTAGTAGCTGGTTCCAGATGAGGGTTGGAACTTTCAAATCATGGTAGTGTCAAGAATATGGCTAACAGGATCACTCGTCATAGTTGTTCGGAAAAAGGGGTAAACAATCAATTGTAGGCGAATGATCGGCTAAAACAGAGTGGAGGTGATGGTAAGAACATGACCAAGGCTCAAAAGCTGATGATAATGCATTTGCAATGGTTATTTACTGGAGGTGGGTTCATTTTTTAATGAGCTTAAAATCTGGTGGAACATATGCTCATTGCTAGGTTTAATTTTCAACGAGCTTGAACTTTGCGTAAAACTGCTCGTGATAATGGTCATTGTTATTCGATTCACTGTTAACACTATGTTCTTTTGACAGTTATACTACCTATTCAATTGCTCCATCAAACTGATTAGAAATGATGACATATGCTTGAAAAATGAGTTAAAAACTAATATCCTACTTAAATTACATGAAAGGTAACTTAAAAATAGTTTTTTAACCCTCATTTTACCATTTCATTTGGAGTTGTGATTGTTGGAGCTTTGGAGGTGTTTTCCCTTTTGATTTTCATCAGTTGATTCTAGGAGTTTCTGTGGATGATTTTCGGCGCTGTCTGGACCAGGTAGGAGCTAAACCTGAGCTCTTCAATTGCATTCTTTCCTTTTTGAATTATGAGCATGTTTTCCTTCTTTTCTGGGCCCCTGGGTTTGAACATTTCATTCTGCCCCCATCGCACCTAGTATAAATCAAAAGGTGCAATGCATCTAAGGCTAGCCACTGGCCAATTAGGATGCATCTCGCCTAGTACATAGCTATGGTGCGATGGGCGCAAGGAGGAAAACTTTTGCACTGATTTTTCATGGAAATTTTGCCCTTTTTTTGCCAAATCGGGATCCTAACTCTTCTCTTGTTTTCTTTTCAGAGATTTATCGGAGAAAAATGGTTGTTACTTGGCATGAACGCAAGCATGAAGAAGAGGGCATGGTTGCCCTACATGATCCAGGTATGGTAACTACATTGCGGAACTGCGGCTTGCTCAAGTTCTTCCGCATGTCTAGCATGAGGCAACAAATCAACTTGTTGCAATATTTCCTTGATGCATGGGATCATACCAACCAAGTGTTCCAGATAAGAGGCAAATCCATCCCCATGACTATTGAGGACATCTATTTCTTGACCGGTTTATCGAGGCGTGGTGCCCCTCTCTCATTATCAGGTTCTGCCCGCGGAGGTGAATTTGTGAGGGATTATATTCGCTAATACTGCAGAGAAGGATCTCAGCCAAGCAGGGACGGCAAGATCAGTATTCGAGATGTCATAGACCGGTCCTTGAGGACTATTTTATTTACCTTTGCTAGATTGGCTGGTAGCGAAACCCTTCACTTGCAAAATAGGTCCTATATGCAGTATGCCTTGGAATGCCTCAAACCCAAGGTATTCAACTGGTGTGATGTAGTACTTCTAGTGATCAAAGAACAGCTTACCAAGGTGAAAAATGGAAGATCTAAGAACTTTGGCTATGGTTCCATTCTGACCACTTTCGCCTTGGAGAGGATCCCACTGATGCAGCCACAGTACATCTCACTTGACCTACCACCACCGACTGAGCCACGGATGTAGAGATGGGTCGACCTTATGGCCAGACATGCTGGTCCATCACAGGTTTCATTCTTTGATGCTTTCTTCGAGTGGTTCAACCATTAGCAGATGGTTTATACCGAGTATCCATTTGCTGGGATGGATTTTCGGGGTGACCCAGATTTGGTGCTACTGGCTGGCGAGCAGTGGCGTGTCATAGGTAAAAAATCTCTGACCATATCCTTGTTTATTATTTTTATAATGTTCTTTTATTTTTCAAATGTTTATCAAGACTAATCAAAACTCATGTGCTTATGTAAATATCGGGCCAGTGCGACCAGCAGTGCGTTCGAGAGTAGCAGCTATCGTTCTAGCAAGAGAGGCTGTAGGGAGGGCCATTCTTCGCGACCTGGATGTATCCGAGACCCTTGCAGTCTTGCAGGATCAGATCGAGGGTCTCAACCTTGGTATTCTGGATGTGAGGACTGATGAGATGCCTTTGAGATTACAGCGCCATACCAATGGCATGCTGAGCCGATGGACTAGGCTCTTGCGCATGATTGCGCAGGCGGTGACTAGTTATTACCAACATCATTAGATTAGGGTGCCCCCTTACATTTTGAGTTTTTGGGTCATATGACCGATTTTGTCCTGGACACAGAACACTATGTACAAAATATAAACAGTTATATCTATATTTTTGAAGTTTGGAGCTTTATTTTGGTTAAGTTATATGATCCTAATGAAGTTATTAATGAAATGATTTTCTTTCACAAATGTCGGAAATGTCTATCTAACACATAATTTGCTAATGAATCAGTTAACGTGTTTAAGTTTCTGGAAATATGTTGATATTGAATAGAATTGAACTGCCTTTCCAAAATCTTAACCCTTAGGAACATGCGATAGATAGCTAGATTTCGCATGGAATAGATGCCTGTAAGCTGTAGAATGACGAGCTATGAGTTTAGCCTGACGACAAGTCGACGTATGCCATGCACGATGGCATCAGAGAGGAGTTCTATCAATGCACTATATTCAACGATGTTGTTTGTTGATTGACCAATACACACCCCTCTGAAACTCACTAACTCGTCGCTTGGATCAAATATGGCCCAAGCTGCAGAAGATAGGTTCCGTGTACTACAACTTGCCCCGTTGGCATATCCAACAAATGATTCCAATGGGTTTGACATCTGCAACAAAATGAAAAAGTGGATTACCTAACCAAAATGATCTCTCTTAACAAAAACAAAAATGTAACAAAAGCATATGAAGAGGTCACCATGCTGAGTCAAGCATAGTAACGCTTAAGGTACAACTTGTTTCGGGGTTGCGACAGTGGAATCCCGTCATAATCTACTAGCTCGTAGGATCCTTTTGCTAATGCATGCTTAAAAATGTAGGGACCCATCCACAAAGATTGGAACTTACCTGCTCCTAATTTATTGGATTCCTGATCGTAAAGCAAGACCAGGTCACCTTCTGAGAAAACGCGGGGTTTGAAATTCTTGTCAAATTGTGCTTTGACCCATTTCTTATGTGCTTTGTTAGCCAAGACAGTGTCACGAAAGTTTCATCCAGTTGGATTAACTCTAAGAAACAAGGCTCTTCCTCTGAAGTTCCGGGGAGGAGGTCAACTGCGAGCTTGAGAGACGAAATTTCGCACTGAACTGGTAAGATTACTTCTAGGCCATACTCTAGCTGAAAGAGTGTAAACCTGGTCAAATTTCTTACCGATTTCTGGTATGCCCACAAGGCTGAATACAGGATTAGGTGCCAATTCCGTTTATGGACTCCAATCATCCTTTGCAGCATGCATTTCAGGACTTTGTTGATCACCTCAACTTTCCCGTTAGCTTGTGGATAATACGGAGTAGAACTGTCGTGGGACAGTCCTAATTTGGCGGCCAATTCAACCATCATGTGATTGCATAAATTTGATCCATGATCTGTGACTATAGCTTGTGGAATTCTGAACCTGGAGACTACATGATTGAAAAAGAAAAGAGCAGCCATTTCGCCGCTGTTGTTTAATGTAGGCATCGCCTCGGCCCATTTCGTAAAATAGTCAACTGCAACTATGATATACCCATGCCCCCCGGCCGAGGTGGGGTTACATTGCATGAAATGTATGCCCCATTTGGCTAATGGCCCAACAACAACTACTGGCTACAGAGGTGCGGGTGGTATTCTGGTTTTGCGGTCGAAGATTTGACAAGCATGGCAACTCCTGAATGCAATTATGCAATCTTTGAACATTGTTAGCTAGAAGTATCCTACTCGTAAAATCTTTTGTGCCGTAGCATATCCAGATTAATGCCCCCCACATGCGCCTAAATGACAATCATTCAGGACTTTTTTGGCCTCCTCATGGGTGAGGCACCTTTGCAGAACAGTATCGATACCATGACGGTAAAGTGTATCACTGAAGATCATGTAGTCTTTTGCTTGGTATCGAGTGCATCATTGTTCTGAGCGAGAGGTATTAGGCCTATATGTTTGGGTTTGGAGATAAATGATTATATCTCCATACCACGGATCGCTTGAAGATATCAGAAACAAAAATTTGTCCACGATTGTTTCTTTAGATGTCGAATCGTTGGACAGTGATGGGAAATCACATAGTAACTCCGCAAAAACTAGAGCTTTCTTTGATTTGGATCTTACGAATTCCAGATAAAACTCTTGCAAAATTACTATCCACTTCAAATATTTGCCCCCAAGCAACTGTTGCGACAAGATGTAAGTCATGGGGTTGCAATCTGACAAAACGGTAGTTTTTCGAAAGAGAACATAGTGTCGAAATCTCTGTATTGCTTGAACGGTTACGAGAGCCAGATTTTCAACATACGAGTACTTGCTTTCTGTATCATTTAAGTTTCGACTCAAATAATAAATAGGATGTTTGATTCCATTGTCTTCTTAAACTAATACCATTGCGATGGTCGTATCTGCTGCAACCAGATACAGGTTAAAGTCTCTTTGATAATCAGGAGCGTACATTAATGATGCTTTTATTAGGGATTCCTTTAGAGCATCAAAGGAAGCTTGCGCAACCTGATCCCAATTGAAGGGTACTTCTTTTTCAAAATATGCGTATAACCTTTAGCAAGTTCAGTGTAATTTGGAATGAACCTCTCAGAAAGTTTGATTTCCCTTGGAGTTTCTAAATCTGAAGCAAATTTGAAGGTGGAGGAAAATTGATGATTGCCTGAACCTTGCAGGGATCGAGTCAAATTTCATCCTTTGAAACTACAAAGCCAAGTAAACGACTAATACCAACACAAAACACACACTTGTGCGGATTGAGTCTTATTTTGTAGTGTTGGCAACGTAGAAATATTGCTCTCAAATGCTACGGATGATCAGTCCGCTTTCGCGAGTGAGCCAGAAGATCGTCGAGGTATGGTTGAATGGTGTTCTTGATGTCATGGAAGGCATAATTCATTGCCCTCTGAAAAGTTGCCCCTGCGTTCTTTAAACCAAAAGGTAGCTTACAGTACGCAAATGTGCCCCATGGACAGATAAATGCAATCTTCGACTGGTCCTATGGGTGGATATTTATTTGATTATACCCAGAAAATCCATCCATAAACGAAAAGATTTCACATCCTCCACATTCATCAATTATCTGGTCGATGAAGGGTGTAGGGTAGTTATCCTTTGGATAAGCTTGATTTACATCCCTGTAATCGTCGCACGCTCTAATTGTTCCTTGTATTTTCATCACAGGAAAAATGTTCGATACCCAATCAGTTAGAGGAACTGGGTAAATAAAACCAGCATGGAGAAGTTTTTCAACTTCTGCCTTGATGGCAGCAACTTTCTTTGGGTGCACCTATTGAAGCTGTTGTCTTACTGGTTTGACATCTGGATACATCTTAATTTCGTGTTCAACTATGCTCAAGTCGATGCCTGGCATTTCTTCATATGACCATGCAAATACATCTCTGAACTCGTGGAAGAGAGCGTAATATATTTCCAGTTTTGAAGAAGAACAATATTTTCCGACATGAATATTTTCTACAACATTTGGTTTGGTTGAGATATTTACGGCAATAATTTCTTCAATATTGGACAGATTTCACTTGGAATCCACCGTATTTACACTATTTGATAGAAAATCAAAGAATTATGGTTGATTAAGGTTGTCGGAGTAATCTTCATTGTAATCCAGAAGATGGGAACGATGGTGGTAATCTTCCCATGGGGCCCCCTCTATGTTCATTGACTGAACAATTCCTTCGTCTGTAGAATGTACATGCAACCAAGGATCTGAAGAGGTACCATACTCATTAGACCTATCTACCCAAACGCTTGATGAGCGTTCATTTCGGTTTGCCTGCCATGCCGAGAACATTGATTGCTACAATACTTCTATTGGGCTTGGAGGCAAAAACTGGTGATGATCCATGCTAACATCGTGTTCGGATACCTTCTGAATGGAAGATATCATATTGCAGGTTCCCACTGTGGCCACTTCCGCCAGGTTGTTTGGAGGTGGTAGGGAAAAAGTATCCATCAATGTAGGGTCTTTTAGCAGGCCTACTCCAATATTTTGAAGCAATTGAGAGCTTCCATGGATCATCAAGATGCTTCCCGTAACTTGTGAACTATTTGGGAGAAAGGTTTGTTGGTCAATGATTGTAATTCCTCCTTGAAAAGGAAATGCAATCTTCCTAAAGTACGTTGACACAACAACGGCCATAGCATAAATCCAAGGCCTTCCCAGTAGGATGTTATAATCGAGATTTCCATGGGTAACTTCAACATCAATTTCTACTATTTTTCCCCCAGTTCAACTTGTAAGTTACTCAAAATCCCGTATGGAGTGTATGTTTGTCCGTCGAATGCTTTTAACATCGTTGACGATCATGACAAGGGCAGTGATCCTAAAGTGTTATAGCAACTCATTGACATAATACATGTAGATGCCCCCTCATCAATAATTGTTCGATGAACAGTTTTGTTGAGGGCTTTCACTTGAATAAGGAAAGAGAGTTGAGCTGGTAACTGAGGTTCATATCCCTTATGATTAAAGGCCACACGATTGGAATCCGCTGGGTCAATCCCACCTATTGGTGATAATAAAGCCTGCTTTTGGGAGGGGAAATTTTGCAGTACTTCAAGTGTCGACATAGGGGATGACGATTGGGCCAGGTCCTCTACTATATTATAATTCTGTGCTGCTCTAGCACGAGGATTAAATGTCGATTTGTGTACTACCCCTTTTGGTGGATTTATCGTTAGCTCAAGAATGATGGGTGGCACATCTTCGATCGAAGTTGTCATCGAATTACTTGGTTGATCAGTAGCATTGTTGTTCAACAGCTGTGGATTCCCGTAATCTTTATTCCTTGTCGATATCAAAGCATCATTTTGTTGTTTCGAAATGGACAACATAAGCACTTGGGATGGGGAAGCATTGTTGCTAGCAACCATATTGGTTCCTGGGTTTGGAAATGGGTCAGTCAATACTACTGAAGTCCTTGAATTCTTAAAGATTTTCTTAACTTCAGCTTTATATGGACAATCCCTCATCCAATGATCCTCATTGCATATGAGACATGGCTGACTAGGTTTCCTTTGCCCAGAAGGGTTTGTAGAAGATTTTTTAGGAGACAAATCATCCTATTTCTTCTTTTTTCTCTTCCCTTTCTTCTTGCCCCCTAGTTGCTTCGGTTCTTTACCTTTGTCGGTCGACACAGCATTAACCTCTGAGGGGAGAAGTTCTTCATTTGCATTTTCGCCAAAAACCTTACGGGATTTCTTAGATGCAACCTTTGTTTATTTTGTGCTTGTTGTACCTATCACGCCATCACCGGCATGAGGGTCCTTGTTTGATTTAGGAGGAGGAGGAACGGAAAATTCTGGCCTTGGAGCATCAGGAATTTTGTCATAGAGCATTCCAGACTGAGTATAGATCAAGTCTAGATATTGTGCACGAGCAATGGCCTGTTCTTGAGTGATGAATCCTCCCTTTGCCACATCTTTTGTAATAGAAGGTAACAAAGACTTAATAAACCATTCAACTAGTAGCTGATCAGGGACATATGTTTTTACCATTCTATGACACCATTCATGAATATGATTAGATATGTGAGTGGCCGTCGTCTATTTGAAATTGGTAAGAAGCTCTGTTCCTGTTTCTTACCTTATTGGTAACTGAAAATGGGTTAAAAAGGTGGTGGAAAGGGCGCCAAAGTTATCAAATGAAGCTCTAGGGAATTCGATGTACCATTTTGCTATCGGACCAGTTAACGTTCGCTGAAAAAGGTGAAGCCTAATCGAATAATCATTTAGAGTGTTAGAGGAACACCATAGATTAAAGGTAATCACATGATTCGATGAATCTTCACCCGGATTTCCATTGAATTTAGGAATATCTGACGGAAGTGTATGAGGAATCGCTGGCCACCAAGGGGCATAAGCGATTGGATTGTTCGTTAGCCGATTTAGATCTGGAAATTCTTAAGTCACCATGAAGGGCAACTGTTGATTCAGGTTTGGCGAAGCATACCCAGGATAAGATGGGATTGCCTAAGCAGTGGGTCTTTGCATACTATCATAATGCATTTGATGCTGGTAACTTTGATAAGGTTACTGGGCATAACCAATTTGGGATGATTGATGATAACCGTTTTGAATATATGGCTGCCCATTACCTGCAAATCTTTGTTGCTCGGGTCCTTGGTAATCTTGTTGGAATTGTGGTTGTTGATGTTGCACCAGCCACGGCTGTGAAACCATATGTTGTTGCCCAATACTGGATGGTTGACCAAGATGAGGGGTAATAGTACCCGTTTGAGCCTGAGTCGTTCCAGTTAAGGAGCCACTAGTTGGCGATTGTGGTTGTGTCGTGGGGACAAGAGGCTGTTGTACTGCGACCTGAGAAACTTGAGGTTGGCATACAATAGGAAACACTTGTACTAGCGACATTGTCACAATGGCTGGCGTAGTGGGGATATTCGACACAGGTAGACTTGGTTGCATTGATTATACAATTCTTGGTTGTTGAGGCAGTATTGGCATCCAACCACTGGATGTGATTCAAATTTGACCCGAATTCGGTTGTGAACTCTCATATGGTTGTTCTCTCGGAGGGAACAACGAAAGGGTATAGTGCCCCCCATACAATGGAAATCCAGTGCTCAAAGGAATGATAGGCCTTTGGAGGCTGGACTACCCAAACTGATACTATTGTGAAGGATCAATTTGTTGAGATTCAACATAAGAAATTCCAGATACTATTCTAGACGAACAAACGGGAACATACCATACTGTCGAAACGGTCCCTAGGTGGACTCCCTCTGGCAGTTGAGAGCTAGTTGGGACAGATGGTATACGAGTGAACATTGTTGAATTGGTGGTAGAAGGTTTTTCTACCACCGTATCGGATGACACAGACCTTGATGTCGATGGTTGTCTAGAAATATCAAGTCTATCCAAAAGACTCCTCAGCGATTCTATAGGAACTTGCGATGAAGGAGTTCTAACTTCTAAAGAAGAAGGATATAGGTGGATCCCAGTTCCAAAATGTGATGGAGTACTGGATGGAAGATCCTCCGTAATATCTTCTATAGCAATCAATCCGGGTGGAAGAGGAAGACTATTAGGTCCGTAAAATATTTCTGGTGCCGAAGAAGGTATAGATTCTACAGCGACAGATGCTGGAGGGGTAACACCTTCCGAATCAACCCTAGATGGAGCTGTTTCAGGAATGGAAGTGTTTAGTGTTACACTAGGATCATTTCTAATGTCCTCTTGTAACTGTGGAACTTTTTCTGTAGAGGCAGGGATACCAGAAATGGTTGGAGTAACTGGGGTCTCAGAGGATGTTGAAACACAAGTTTCAAACAAACCAGGAGACTTTGACACAGTTAAAGGAGTTCGTTTCGCCTGGAATGGTTTCATTTCTGGAGTCAAATATGGCTAACTCATTAGTCTCTGCGAATGATGGGGGGATTGACTTTCTTCCACGATTGTGGATTATTTGATCAACTCAAAATAAGAGGGGAACATGTTATTCCGAATTAAATGAATTTTAGACACTTTGACACAACTTACTTTTTCAATTTTTAAGAGTCGAGAAAAAGCTAAAGATGACTTTAGTCACCTTTTATTTTTAATGAGCCTAAAGTGACAAGTGCTCAGATGGACCTTTTCCTTTAAGGAGTCTGAAAAGGAACGATAGATACTACTTTGGAAATCTAGACAGAGGGATTACCAAATGAGTTGCAAAACTGAAGAATACTTTTTACGGTACGATAGTCAATCTTCCTGAATGTTGTGTTTAGTGCACTGCGATCGATACGACAGCAGACACGACTTCCTAAGGATAAAGGATATAGCCTATTGTGGTCTCCCAATATATACTCGACGGTACGTGGGAGCACAAGTCCGTACTGGCACTTGTCGTCTCAAAGAGGAGGAATCACCCAACCCACGATGAAAGCGACAGTTACTAGGCTTTATGACGCCAGAATACGTATGTAGCCTAGACTTTTAGATGTTGTGTGTTAGGTTCCAAAGCATTTTTATGTTCATTGAATTTATTTTACAGTTGATCTTTCTTAAGAAGTTTGCCTTTAAGGTTCACCGCGTGATGTAGATATACAACTCCTAAATATGCAATCTAAGATGATAAACAATCATTTACTCTTTTTTATGCAATGAAAATCCTAGCTACTAAGGAAAGAGAAACGAAATCCTTTCAACATAGAGCTGAGAGCACACACTAGATGCATTGTCCTAAATAAAAATCAACAAGCAGTCTAAATGCAAATGCACATGCATATATTTGTTTTCTGCTTTCTTAATGTGTGAATGACAAAAATAATGCTATGTACAAATCTGAATTATATCTTCTTTCAAAGCAAGAGTACTTGTTGGCCAGATAAATCGTTCTTGTGGACAAGAACGATCTCCCTAGTATCAACAGATATCTAGCAATAAGCAGGACAAGCAAATCTACCTTTCTCTAAACATATTGCGATTCATTAATAAAAACTAAAGAGGTGTTTTAGACCCTACTTTAAGTCCAACGCTAGTTTGTGGCAGCCATGCTCCAACAGCTTCAAAAGAGTTTCCTTTTAAGAACCTGCAATCACAAAACAAGCACACATCAAATAACACCTGCATAGCTAATATAATAAATCATGTTCATCATGGTGATCAAGGAATCCATGAAATAAACCATAAAACATAGCTTATTGAGATAAATAAACTTGATTGTATTAACTTTGAAATAGAAGAACTTTACAACCTTTGGTGCCTTGATGCTGTACAAGCTCTTCCCAGGGTCCAAACAGGAATCTCCTCTACTTTGACAAGCCTCACTCTCTTCCAAATGAGATCAAAAGGTATGTAATCTCTCCTCTCAAAAGCTCAATTAGGAATACTAAGTTCCAACAACATTTACCCTAAAAAATATTCAGCTTTCAACCTCCTAAGTAACCAACTCAATGCTTCATTTTATAATGCAAAGGAAGGAGGTTACAGGTCCACTATTGAAGGGACAGAGTCCTTCTTCAAAGGGATAAGCTCCTCACATCAAGGGGTTAGCTCCTTGAGGTATGGGATGCATGAACCCTCAAGGAGTGAACTTGCCAGCTCAAGATTCCCTCTAGAAGCTTCCAGAAATGATTTGAAGTGAGTTTTTAAGAATGTACTTGTGCCTTTTTAACTTTTATAGGGATTCGCACCCATAACACAGATACAAAGCGGTCAGGTGCACACGGGACATGACCAATAAGTGCGAAACCAGAGTTTTAGAGATTTTTAAGGTCTTTCTCTTATTTTCAAGGCTTGATATGAAGAACTGAGGTTTAAGACTTGCAAAGGAGGTAAGTATGAGTGGTGATAGATTCATATTGATTGCAGAATGTCAAAGTGACAATTTTTGTGCAACAATACTAACGATTTTCTTTTCAAAAAAAAAAAGAGAGACAAAACGACACTTTGCGATTTTGAATTGAAAACTGCTTTCGACACTTGAAATACTATTTATTCAGATCAAATACAAGAGTAACAGTGTAATCGACTATCAAAAAGAGAAGGACTCTTTTCCTTGACTGAAAACGACACTTTCAACACTTTCAAATCAAAAGATGACAGTTCTATTAAGCTACTATTTCGTAAATGAGAAGTATGAATGGCGAAAAATACATAAAAACATTCACAAATATTTGCACAATGGAGGCTCGACGATGCAAAGGAAGGGGCTTTCAACATTGGTCTACTGATCATAGACAACAGAACTCCTGAATAAAGCTGAAGAGAGTGAAGGAAAAACCAAAATCTAGAGGAAGAATTAGTCTTATCTGATCATCGCACCTGTAACACAGGGAAACAAGGATGCATCTCACCTACTACACATGGGATGTGCGATGCATCCAGGTTGCCAATAGGAGAAGGTGCGATGGTCCAGGGATGAGACTTCAACTTGGTTTTTGGTCAGAGTTTGCAGCTTAGTTCAGGGATTTAGGCCGAGCTAATGATAGTCAGTAAATACAAAGTATAGGGGTTGACCTATTGAGGTTATTGAGCTACCTCTAGGGCACTTAGGATGTTTGCAAGTCAATTGTTTAGTTCATAAACAAACCCAGAGATTGACTGAAGCAGTGTCGATCTACTTTGCACTCGCATAGCAAATGTAGTTCGAAGGCTAGCTGGCTTGACTTCAGGATCCGTCTGTGGTTTATGAATCAAACAAATAGAGACAAGCAATCAAACTAATCGATCCCCAGTGGAGTCGCCATTTTGTTACTGGGAAAACTAGTGTCTATTTAGAACTACTAGTCCCACTAAGATGGGTAACTATCTTAGAAATGCACAAACTAAAGTTATATGTGTTTTCCTTTACGAGAAATAGATGAGAAAGAAGCAGAGAGTACCAACCTCAGTCTTGCGATTGGCTCCTTGCTTATTTCCTTTCTCCTTCGACAGAATCTCGCCACTGCTTCCTTACTTGTCCCGCTTCAAAGAGCACCTGTAGAATCACAGTAGCATAATACCATCAAAGCATAGAGATCTATCACTGTAAACAATATAGGATCAGATATATATTGACCATACACATGCATATATCAACACAATATTCAGAGATACACAAGAATATGGAGGAAAACGTGAATAGCTTTATTGATAAAAGTAGTAGAAGAGAGGATTACAACCACTTGGTCTAACCCAGCACCATCCTCCAAGCTTGAAAGCCCCCTTCACCTCATACAAAGCAAGATCACCCAACAATGTCTTTAAAGAGAAACCAATAGCACTTCTTTGCAAATTACCCAATTCCAACATCTGGATCTCTGGGATGAGGGATCCATATATAGATATTTGCAGGGAGGTGAGTCAGCGTCTGGGATTTTGATTAGTGTCATCTCTCTGATAGTTCTTGGTTCCAATTGGAGATTTCATGATCCCTTACTCATCCTTGGGAGAATTCAGGGAGGCAAGTGTCAAATGAGTAGCTTCTAGAAGATTATCAGGGTCTCCACCTAGAAAAATGCTTGTGCCATTTGTCTGCTCTCGCTCATCGCACCCTACAGAAGGGATTTCCAGTATGCATCGCACTTTTTGCATGTGGCAGGTGAGATGCATCGCACCCTTTGCACTGGGCAGTGTGTGTGGTCCTGCTTTGACCAGTTCTGAGTGGTTTTCCATGGAAAACTTTTGGGAGATGATGTAATCAGCTGAACTTGCTCCTTTAGGGTATGAAAAAACACTTTTAGGGACTTAGAAGCCCTTGGTTTATGGACATATGTGATTGGGGTTACAATGCCCAAATATGTCTATAACAACGCGACATACAAAGGAGCGGACCCGATGGTATTATATGGTGTAATTAATATGTTTTGAGTTCCGAGGTTAATCACATATCGGAGGAGATGGGAACGACATGTTAATGTGACCGCAAACTATGGCAATTGTGATTAGCGATAAGGTTGGAACCTCGAAATTTGTGTAGAGGCCGTATAAAGAAGTTACTTGAAAAAAGGTTTCTTGAATGTTACAAAGTACTTGAAGCCTCTGCCTTTATCTTTTACAAAATGCTTCTGATTATATCTTTGTAGTAATTCATGAGTTATCATTTATATCGTCTCACACTACATCTTTCGGTCCTTCTGTAAATGATGTCACCATTCCTGAATTAGAACCTAGGTAGTTAAGTAAGGATTTTTACGTTGGTTTCATATCTAGAGAGGATTAAATTGTTCCCAGTGTAAATCTGGAATATTTATGAGAACACAAAAAAGATTTTAGTCTTGCTTATCATATATGTATTGTTGATATTTTAGCTACAACCATAATGTATAAACTTAAACTTTACTATTTGATCATTTGAAAAAGAGAAAATAAGAAATGGAAACAAAAATGAAATCAATAAATAATATAACAACTACTGTAAGAAACATAAGAAATGCAAAAAATCTAATCACTATCTCGGCAATTCCATTTAATTGTTCCAATTTAATTATCGGCAATCATTGTCGGTAATTTCACATGGAATGAAGCAATACCATAATGCTCCAATAACCCTGATGTGATAGTACGTGGACGATTGGAAATTGCTATCAGTGATTCCAACACTCTAATGCTAGCCTCCTTCCATTTTGATCTAGCGATGATATAACAATCGCAGACCCGATAACCTTTCCACTCTTCTCTATAATGGTTTGGGTCCGGGCTATTTTATGTTAATATCATCGACAAAAAAGCAATGCGACATACAAAGGAGCGGACCTGATGGTATTATATGGTGTAGTTAATATGTTTTTCGTTTCGAGGTTAATCGCATATCGGAGGAGATGGGAACCACATGTTCATGTGACCGCAGACTATGGCGATTTTGATTAGCGATAAAGGTAGAACCTCCAAATTCATGCAGAGTCCGTATAAAGCGGTTACTTGAAACAAGGTTGCTTGAATGTTACAAAGTACTTGAAGCCTCTTCCTTTATCTTTTACAAAATGCTTCCGATTATATTTTTATAGTAATTCACACGACTAATTTAAAAAGTATTACCACACAATTACAAGCAACCAAGAAATTTATCATTGAAAGTTCAACGTAAAAGACTTGGGAATCCTCAAATATTAAGGGCAACAGCACCATGCAATAAGTCAATAAGCAGTAAATTGGTTTACTGTCTTTTGATCGTTCTATTCTATTTTAATGTTCCAAAGTAATTCATAATGTGATATATAAACTTGATCTATAGTCCAGACAATGAAATGAATCAATTTAAATTTATATTATTATGTTTTAATCTATTCATTCATGAAAATTACAAATATATAAACTTAATTGTAAAAAAAAAAAAAAAAAAAATAACAATGCAAATACATAATAATATTTAAAATGGTAAAAACTAATCATTTTAAACCAATTTACAACTTGAACATGTAAAATTATGTTTCAAAACTTATTTAAACAACCACAATTCACAATTACCCCTTAATGTTTGGTATATTTATATTCAAGTGATTAATAATATAATAAGGTAATAATAATTGAAAAATATTATCTTTTTGTTTTAATTTACTAAATCTTAAAAATATATAATCTTTTGTTTTCATAAACAGGGAAACCAAGATAATGGTGGCATGAAATGTAGCTTAAAGAAAACATTAAATTTGAGAGGGGCCATAAGAAAATGAGTAATTTTAGATTTATATTATTAATATTTTTATTGATATTCTTAAAACGTACAATTCATATAATTAATATCTTAAAGGATAATCATCTATGTTA
The DNA here is from genome assembly GCA_000404065.3 of Pinus taeda. Lineage (NCBI taxonomy): Eukaryota > Viridiplantae > Streptophyta > Pinopsida > Pinales > Pinaceae > Pinus > Pinus taeda. The sequence continues at coordinate 194,716 of APFE031030846.1, forward strand.
TACTTAATTATATTCATAATGATATTAATATAAGTATATACATTTAATAACAATTTAAAATCTAATTTTATTAAAATATTATTATTTTAATATTAATATTTTTTATGTTAATATCATCTGCAGAGAAGTAATGCGATGTACAAAGGAGCAGACCTGATGGTATTATATGGTGTAGTTAATACATTTTGTGTTCCGAGGTTAATCACATATCCGAGGAGATGGGAACCACATGTTAATGTGACCACAGACTATGGCGATTGCGATTGGCGATAAAGGTGGAACCTCGAAAGTCATGTAGAGGCTGTATAAAGCAGTTACTTGAAACAAGGTTGATTGAATGTTACACAGTACTTGAAGCCTGTGCCTTTATCTTTTACAAAAGTCTTCCGATTATATCTTTGTAGTAATTCACACGACTACTTTAAAAAGTATTACCACACAATTACAAACAACCAAGAAATTTATTATTAAAAGTTCAACGTAAAAGATCAATGTAAAAGACTTGAGAACCCTCAAATATGAAGGGCAACAGCGCCATGCAATAAGTCAATAAGCATCGAATTGGTTTATTGTCTTTTGATCATTCTAATCTATTTTAAAGTTCTAATGTAATTGATAATGTGATATATAAACTTGATCTACAGTCTAGATAATGAAATGAATCATTTTAAATTTATATTATTATGTTTCTATTCTTTCATGAAAACTTACAAATATAGAAACTTAATTGTAAAATTAAAATAATGTAAGGAAAAATAACAATGCAAAATACATAATAATATTTAAATTGGTAAAAACTAATCATTTTAAACCAATTTACAACTTGAACATGTAAAACTATTTTTCAAAACTTATTTAAACAACCACAATTCACAATTACCCTTTAATGTTTGGTTTATTTATATTCAAGTGATTAATAATATAATAAGGTGATAATAATTGAAAAATATTATTATTTTTGTTTTAATTTACTAAATCTTAAAAATATATAATCTTTTGTTTTCATAAACAGGGAAACCAAGATAATGGTGGAATGAAATGTAGCTTAAAGAAAACATTAAATTTGAGAGGGGCCATAAGCAAATGAGTATAAGAAAATGAGTAATTTTATATTTATGTTATTAATATTTTTATTTAAGATATTCTTAAAACATACAATTTTTTGTTTTGAGAAAATTTAATTATTTCGTTAAATTGGATAATAAAGTTGCTATTTATTAATGTTATACTTAATGATATTCATAATGATATTAATATAAATATCTACATTTAATAACAAAATTAAAATCTAATTTTATTAGAATATTATTATTTTAATATT
>APFE031030848.1:7070-45184 GCA_000404065.3 Pinus taeda
CAATATGTCTCTATCTTCTTTCAAATTAGAAACTCCTTTTACAATGATCTTGTACTGGTGCAGTCCTTTACCAGTACGCAGGCTGCAACCTGCAGAGAGCTACAAATCTCTCTCATTTTCCAGTCTCTCCTGGAAGGGAGCTACAACCCCCTACTTCTTTTCTCTCAAGGACCACTTTTCATAAATTTTCAAACTGGATCCATAAACATTAAGAGATCATCAAGTACAAGTAAATCACCTAGTAAACTGCAGTAACTAGATCAAGAGTAACAGTAAACTTAAACCCAGAACACCTTATCAACAGAAAAATTCAGCCAACAAAAGATCTTAAGACAGATACGCAGTTTTCCTTTCTCTGGTCTGCGTGCGTACGCACTTCTCCTTTTGCTTTCATGCGTATACCTGCAGAGACCCTTCTGCCACCCCGCGTACCCACACACTGTTTCTTCAATCACACTGCGTACTGTAACTGCAGACACGCACCCACAGATACTATCGCGCCGCGTACTGCTACTGTAGCCACGCACCCATAGATGCTATCGCGCCGCGTACCTACGCACCTGCTACTTCTGAAGGGCCACGGAATTTCACTGTGCCTACGCACCTGAACTTCTGTCGTGCTACGTACCCACGCACTGCGCCTTCTTCTGCTCGGCGTACCCACGCACTTCGCCTTCTCCTGCTCTGCGTACCCATGCGCTGCGCCTTCTTCTGCTCTGTGTACCCACACACTTGCACCGTTAATCACCTGCGTACCTCTGATTAGGGCCGAACTGGCAGTCCCCCAGTGTGCCATCGATAGTTAGATGCTCAGATCTGATCATGCGTTCGAGAGATTATCCTTCATAGATTTGCTTTTAACTTCACTGGAATAATAACCCGATATTTTCCGATCTTAAGATATTCAACTTGCAAAAGATACTTAGCCAAGAGACCTCCTTTTCTTTATATAGGCAAGCTCTTCCTAAAATCATGGATCAATACCATAGATAACCAATACAAGGGGCCTAAAAACATTGGGCTCAATAATAATAATAATATAAAGCAATACCACAGGCCAAAACCATAGAATCAAGAACGGTGGGCTAAATACCACAAGCCAAACATAAGAAACCCCACGAGAGCGCGCTTTATTGCCTTGAAGTGTGTGCACTGGGATCCGCACCTTCTGAACGGGTAACCTGCGGGTATGACCGCACCTCCTGTATGGGTAACCTGTGGGTCCGTACCTTTTGAACCATTCACCTGCGAGCCTCTTAATTTCCATCATTTTGAGAGCCTGAACAGACCATTGCCACTTGAGTGAGTTGCCATCAAGTACAACACCTGTATCATAGAGCCATACCAGAATGATAATGCCAACACTGTAGGTGCTGTTTTGGGCCAACTAGAGGATAAGAAACCTTATGCTATTTACTACGTAAGCAAAAATCTAACCCCATCTGAGATTAAATACACAATGACCAAGAAGGACTTCTTAGCAGTTGTGCACACCATCAATAAATTTCGACATTATATAACCATGTATCAAGTATTTTTACACACTGACCATTCTGCCATTCATTTTTTAATGAATAATCCAATTACCAATGGTAGGATCACACACTGGTTATTACTATTACAAGATTTTGATATCACAATTGTTGATAAACCTGGAAAAGATAATGTAGTAGCTGATTTTATTTCTATGTTAACTATTGATGACAATTGCATTCCTACTGAGGATTCTTTCCCAGATGAATATCTCTTTGCTATTTCTACTTACTCACCTTGGTATGCATATAGAGCCAATTATCTTGGTGTAGGGAAGTTACCACAGTATTTGTCCTCCAAGGAGAAAATAAAGATTATACAACAAAGTGCTACCTATACCTAGATAGATGGGAACCTCTATCAAACTGGACCAGATTTCCAGATTAGAAGTTGTGTTAGAGAATATGAGGTCTTTGAGATCCTTAAATCTTGTCATGAGGAACCTTGTGGAGGGCACTTTGCAAACAAACATATAGGATACAAAGTCCTTTCAATAGGGTATCATTGGCCAACAATATTTCAGGATGCCAAGAAGTTTGTGAAGGGATGTGATAGTTGCCAAAGAATGGGCCAACCACTGCAATCAAATGAGATGTCGTTATAGCCCCAAATTGTCTTAGAACCTTTTGAGAAATGGGCCCTAGATTTTGTGGGACCAATTAATCCTTCATCTAGACAAAAATATTACATCTTGGTCTGTATTGACTATGTCACAAAATGGGTTGAGGCAAAGGCATTAACCAGAGCCACACAACAGGATGTTTCAGACTTTCTGTTGGAAGACATCTTTGTCTGATTTGGCATACCTAGGGAGATAATCACAGATGGAGGGCCCCACTTCACATCTCATATGATCCAGAAGTTGGTTGAAAAATTTAAAATCCATAATAGAATCACAAAACTTTATCATCCACAAGAAAATGCTAAGTGGAAAGCACTAATAAAGTCATTAAGGGGATCCTTACTAAGACTGTGGCCAGTCATCGAAGAAATTGGGTTGACAAAATTCCAGAAGTGTTATGGGAATACATGACTACATGGAGGAATACCATGGCATTCTCACCATATGAACTTGTGTATGGTAAAAACCCCTTATTCCCCATTAAGTTCGAAATCAAGACACTAAGGACAACATTGCAGGTAAATTTGGATATGACTGCATCACAAAAGCAAAGATTGAACCAACTCAATGAATTGGAGGAGAAACGGTTAGCTTCTATCCAACAAACAAAGATTATCCAACAACAGAGAACTAAGTGGCACGACAGATTCATCAAGAAGAAGAAGTTCCAGAATGGAGATTGGGCTCCCTTATACGACTCAAGATTTAAAGAATTCAAGGGTAAGCTCTGCACTAGATGGCTAGGTCCCTATGAGGTAGATGCAATCTTTGACAATGAGACTATAAATTTGGTGACCATTAACAATGCGAGGACACCATTGCTTGAAAATGGGAACCTTCTTCTCTTATATCATAAACCTGTTTCAAGGGATTCATTCGTCAAAATTGTCACAAATTCGGATCTTCAGATTACAGGAACAGGGGAAACCCCCCCTGTGCTGCAAAAATTATAATTTTTCTAATGTGTAACAACTAAAAATTAGCTATGGTTGGCGGCTGTTACACCTTCAAAACTTAAAATAAATAATAATAATAATAATAATAATAATAATAATAATAAATAATAATAATAATAATAATCTCGTTGTGAAAACCTTTCTCAGGCACAGACAAACAATTTCTGTAGTATTTGAAAACCACCTTATGGCAGCTGTTACACACTCTATAACAACATTTTTTTATTTCAAAGCATACCTTACGATAATGTCGTTACATGATCTTTTCTTCTCTATTTTTGTAAAAATTAGTAATATATACTAGTCATCTTACCTGTTACACCTGTAACAGCCAATGAATTTTAGAAATAAATGGAATAAGATATTTTATTGCAATAAACAATAGGCATCATCGTGGTTCTTGTCATTGGAGTTAAGTTCACGTGTCTTGTCATCGGAGCTAGGTTTGTGCGTTTCACCACCCATGACTTCTCCCCATGTCACCTAGGTATATCATACAAAGGTAATATTATTATTCGCTTTATTCGGTAATTATGGCAACTTAACATGAATTTTGATGCGTGAGGATGGCTGTCACATTTAATTTGGGGGGAAGGGAGTGAATCATATTGCCACATGACTTTCTCATGACCTGTGATTATTCAAAAAAACCCATAATTAAGGCATGGTGACCTTGTAATTATTGTTACTTAATGCCCGATCATACCAAAAATGGGAAGTGTACCTTTGACAAGACCTCCCATAACCCAGCATTAATAAGGAAATATTACTGTGTAGTATGAATCATGATTGCAAAATCCCAATTTGAAATCCTCACCTACACCACCCTACCATTTACCCTTGCTTGAGCATTGCATCCCCATTCAAAGTGCTCAGAGAGGTGGGAAAAGAACAATGCAGGATAAAACAACTAAGTAATGTGTTGATTGCCCCAAAACTTCTGAAGGAAAGGAGAAGGAAGAGAAACAACACTGAATTTGCGTAGCAATGGGTGGAGCAACCATTCGACATGAGCCAGGGTCCACAAAAGCCTTGGAGAATTTCCCTGAAGCATGCTATATTTTCAAGGACGTAGGCTGGTTTGAGTTCTTCCAGAGGTTGGAGGGATTAGACAGTGGTGTTGCCATGAAATTTTCAAAGAATTTAGAGTGAAACCATATGGAGGTTAGGGGATTGAATCTGGAGCTTATAGAAGAGGTGATTGCTCGAGTGACAGGATTACCAGTGGAAGGAAAGAGGTGGTTTAATAGGAAGTTTAATGATCCCTCCCTGAAGAGGGATTTCCTCCAAGAGGAAGAGTCGCTGGTAAAGAAAGGTAGGGGGATCGACAGGTTGTCACTTCCCCAACCATGGGATGATTTTTCCCTCAACCTCATCAAGTAAATTACATGTGAGGGAAGGGAAAAATTATGTTCAATTACCACTTTCCATTGCTAAATCACCTTTGGCATCGACAACTGATCAATCTTCCCTACTTCTTACTGGGAAACAGTAGGAATATGGCCGTAGCCGTGAAAACAGCTACGCATCCAGAAACATGCGTCACCAATCGTGGCCTCATCAAGCTCATTATGTTGGATGCCTTAAGCCAAAAGGGCAGGAATTGGGAAGAATTCATGAGGAAATAGGCTAGGACCACTCGCAGGAGGCAAACCGGGATGTTTGAGGAAGCTCCAGCGGTGACAAAGGAGCAACCCTAGCCTCTGAATGTAAGGGTTGGTAGAGGCCAGTCTACAAACCAAATGGTAATAGATAACCAAAGCAGAGGATAAGGGTTAGCAGACACCCAGAGTCCCCATCCATGTCAAAGAAGAACAAAGAGGTAGTAGAGTAGAAGGATGAGGAGCAGGCTCAACCAGAGGAACCTTCTTCACCTAGTAAGAGCAAAACTCAATACTTGCTGTTAAGAATTGAAAATTTAGAAAACGAAAATAGAGATCTAAGGGAACAACTAGTAGAGGGGAAGGTAGAGGCAAGGGCTCCAGGGTTAGACACTTTGGCTGAGGCCGTAGATAGGGCCAGAAGGGGAGATGTCCCGGGCACTGTGTGCATGGACTATGCTAAGAAGCTAGTGACAATATGGTTTAGAGTCTATTAAACAGACACCGTATCGAGGGAAACACAAATTGAAATCTGGGAGGCTGACACACAAGAACCCATTGAGGATGTTGCTGTTACACAAGAACCAACAACTGAGATGGCATAGTCCACAGTAAGTGATCTGGTAGTGGATACACACGAGCCCTTGGTTAAAACTACTGTTACAAAAAGAACCTGTAGTGGAGACGAAAGTCAGCCAAGGAAAGGAAGGAGAAACTAAAATCCACGAGCCTGTGGTTGACACTGCTGTTACACAAGAACCAACAGTGGAGACAAACGCCTACCTGGGAAAAACGATATACAAAAGCCTGTGGATGACACTATTGTTACATAAGAACCAACAATGAGAATGGAAGCTTATCAAGGAGATAAGGCAACTGTAATAAAATCCATTGACAAATTTGCTATTACACAAGAACCAGCAGCTGAAGTGGAGCAATTTCACCCTTGGGAGGATGTTATACCCTCAATTGATAATGCATGTGAAATAACACAGGGTCCTGATGAAGGATGGTGTTTTGAAAAGATGTTGTTGTTACCAGAGCTATAGAAATAGAAGTAGTAGGCACTCTCTCTGCAAGAGGGGTTGATCTCGCACAAGGCACACAAAAGCATGATGGATTCCCTTAAGGAGAAGTGGTTAAAGGAAGAATGGGAAGCACAAAGGCACAAGGAAGCCATGAAGACAAAGGATGAACAACTGTATTAGTTGCATCGATAGGTATTGGGCCTGATGAATGACAAGAACAAGCTCTGTGACCTTGCCCTAAACCTGCTAGCATGTAGGTGGCCATCCCCATCATATCTAGTGTTCCTTTGGGAATGCTATTATTTATTTCAATTAAAAGCAGTTTTTGAGAATAGGTCTTATTTGGGTTCTTCAACCTAGACTTTTCTTGAGATTTTTCGCTCCTGTGATTTTGATGAACAGAGCTTGCTTTGCGAGCTATTTTTGCATAATATCATGTGTGAGTATGTTAGCATGAAAATGGTAGCAATTATCTTCTCCTATATGGGAGATTTGTAGTTGCAGGCCTTCCTTTCGTTTATGAGGAACCAGATTGAGTGGCATCTGGCCATGAAATCAATAGAAGCTAACAAAGAAAGGAAAACATTGTGGGTCAGAGTGCAACCAGGGATGGTTTATGAACTCAGGTGTGAGTTTAAGCTATTCCTGAGCACTCCAAAGATCAGGGAACAATAAGCTATCTATAGGAAAAGTATTGTGAGGATCTGCCTCAACCTATATGCACATATGAAAAGTCGAGCGCTAGCAGGATGTCTTAAACACACCGAGGCCTGTAGCACTGAGTTGCAAGAAGGGGATCCTTTTGAGTACAGAGATTTTGTGGCTACTTTTACACGGGTGCTTGAGTATGCTCGGATTGTGCAAACATTGAGGGTATTTTGGATTGGGCTCAGATTTAAATTTCATTTGATTTGGTTTCCAGTAGAACAATATCAGCCAGACTACCACCTATGTGATTATGAAGAAGAATCTTGGCCACATTAGTTGATGGCCATTGAATGGTATATAGCTCTGGGTGAAGACGCTACTAATGCTTATAGTTTTACAAACTTGCATGGGGGGTATAGCAGGAGAAGATGAGATTCTTCATGGGGACATGCAATTGCTTCAGTCGGGGGGAGATTTTGGGTGTGTCTTTTTACCTATTTTCTGCATGCTCTTTCCCCAATTTTGATCCTTTTATCCTCCAGGCCTATGAAATTTACATGATTAATTCCCCTTTTTCTCACTTTTATAACCTATTCTACTATCATGCTATTTTTCCGTATTTTACGGAATAATGTGATATTTTATTCCTTTTTGTGGCTCACTGGGGTGAGCATTGAAGGATTATTTTGGGAAACTCTTCTCCTTTTCAGTTGTTGCTCGTGGGAACAAGGTTATGGAGTAGACATGCAACACTGATTAAATATAGAGTAGGGTAGAGTAGTTCACTGTTATACCCTGTATGCTATTACAGGTTTCCGTTACACATTGAAAGCTGCTACAGGATGCTATTACACTACGCATTAATACAAAGGTCCGTTGTTACACCAAGGGTGCTGTCACTAGCGATTGTCATAACATCTCAAATTGCTATTCACTCGCAGGATGCTATTGCACCAGAGTTGGAAAGTGTGGGTACTATTCCACATAACAACTATCAGCATTAGGAATTGTTTATTTTGGAAGAAACAAACCCAAGCGGTTGCAATCCTAACTAATGTATATTTTTATTTAGAATAGGTTGTAACTACTTTTATTTTTGATCAGCATGAGAATCGTGAGATTCTCATGACTGATCTATTTCTAATTTCGGGTATTTAATAACTATAAAAGAAACTCCATTTCCTATGAACAAGGACACGACATATAAAAGACTGCAATGATAGAGGTAGTGTACATTCTAGTTTCGATAATTGTTATATGGTTTCTTGATGTTGCTATACATATTGTGAATTCCATTCGCTGATGTTCCAATTTATATTATTTTGTTACACTGAGTTACTCAACAGAATGGTAGTAACCAGCTGGAGTAGATACTAGTCACTGTGTGGCCCACCCTTACTTTGATAGTTGCGAGTGTGATTCAATTCTGTGGAGTGTTTTTTTTCTACATGAATGATTTGATTTAGCAATTTGGTTCAATGACATATTTTACTGTTTTCTCCATTTCATCATTCTTGGCTTTAGTGTATCAACACAAACAGTGCGAATTCCATTGAAACAACAATACCTACACTGGGTTGATAATTAAATGTTGCAGTCTCAGTTAATTATGATTGATTAAAACAACACTACACCTGGCTTCCTCCTCCCCTTTCCACATCACCCACTATAAGCTCATGCCAACCATGAGGACTCGTGGCAAGTCAGATATCTGAGCTCGCTCGAAACATGGCACCATATGGAAATTTTGCACCACACATGTTTCAATATTAAGTCACAACGTGCAGCCTCGCCGTTTTTTCCCTGGTTCTTGGAGAATTGGGCAGTGCACCACCTCGGGTGTCTGCAGGGAATTGAGATTTACGGAGCATACTTTAATACATGACCCTAGTGAAGTTAGGCTCGCTCATGGGAGAATTGTGGGGTTGAATGATAGAGATTAGGAGCTTGGTGGGAAATTAATGGAGGATAGTAGAATTATGATGGAGTACTCATGGGATGTTGATTGCAGCAATCTCCTCGCTCATCTCTGCATCACCTCTTGGTTAGGAAGTAGTTATAAAGTGAAAACCAGTATGTGTATTTTGTAGGATTTAAGGTTTGAGAGTGGAATGGTGGCCTTTGCGAAAGCTTGGGGGATAGAGCCTGTGCTACTATGTATCAATTTCAGTGTCACGTAGGCTGGGAATTATGCCGTGAAAATTCAAAATGAGGGTAGGAAGGTTTATCTGTTTGAGGTTATAAAGGAAAATAAAGAAATTCTGAGTATAATTGGAAGATCGTGGGTGCTAGATAGTCTGGGCATGGGTTGTTCCAAGTTTTTGCAGTCATACTAGATTTGGGACACTACGTGGGTTCATAATTCTCTCTTGAAGAGGGAGGGGAATTGGAGTTGGTGAGTTGTTGGGAGGTGCATACTTGTTGAGGAACAGGGCACTCTTTGGAGGGAGAGAGAAGGTGCTTAGCTGCGGGAGATCGTGGAAAAAAATGACAATTTCTGGAGCTTGATAAAAAGTGAGGTTTTGGATGCCAACATGCAGGGTACAAAAGATAGTTCTTTGCTAGGCATATGGCGAAGCCATAGGCCGAAATCTGGTGGGCTGAGGGCTAGTTCCTTGGGGCATGGAGGTAGATATAGACCCTCCTATCTCACCTGTGTTTGAGACCATTGAGACCTGAGGGAAGCACTATCAGAACTCCAACGCAGCATGCACTAGCAAATGCATGAGAACATGACCATGTAGGAACGAGAGATTGAGAAACAGGAATGCATGAGGCAATTGGAGGACGAAGTGGATGCATTGCGCCATCAAGGTGGAAGCCATGGAGGATGACATGGAGACAAACATGGGGGGCATGATAGACCAAGAGAATTCCAAAGACTCAGAGGATGCCTCCCCTGACCTAGATTTAAACTGCCCAACTCCTATGGATATCTGACCACCTCTCTATTGGTTTTGTTTTTTTATTATCAAAATGATGAATTGCGAATTTATATACCTCTTATTTCAATTCTGTCAAAGTTATAGTTGTAGATATCCCATAATGGGAAATTTTTGTAAGCAAGATAACCAAAGCTACTGCAATAGTCTAGATGGACCAAGAAATTTTTATCATCTTGTTGAAGCATGGATAAACTAATGTAAAGACCTGATTTTGTTGCGAACGAGCGCGACTTTTTTAATATAATCTATTCTCATTCTGGTTAAAAATAATAATACAATATATCTTTTATTTCCATAAATGTGTCAATTATTATCCATTTATTGTGATGATCCTTGATCTATTGCATAATTTGTATTAGAAAATTTTATGCTTTGTATAGTTTATTTTCTCCACTTGATCTTTCTTGTAGGCACTTGTCTACACCATCGAAGAGGAGATCGTAAGCTTGGAAGCCAAAGAGTCAAGATCGATAGCAAGGGTATTAGCATAAGAGAGAGGCAGTAGATCTATCCTCCTTTATATTCTCTAGTATGAATTAGGAAAGATTGCATGTAGTTGTCTTTTGTAATTGCTAGTTCTTTTGGAAACCTCCCATAGAACTAAAGGGATCATTTCTATCCGCAGAAAGGATTGCCTACACAACAAATGTAGAAATTTCTGTTTTCCCACCCCGGTTTTCAGTTTCACCTTATTTCTCCCATGTAGCTAAATACCCTTTCCCATAACCATACATTCAACAAGATGAAAAAAATAAATTTGCTGAAAACACAAATTCTGGAAATTTTATAGAATGCTGGAAATTGCAGAAATAAAATTCAGCAGTAACAAACAACCATTAAAACACATTTAAACACTGAGATTTTTGGTCAATGTGACCCTGGAAAAACCCCCTACAACTCTTGGGGAAAACTTGTTTGAGAGCTCTTCTTTATTTCTGGAAAATGCCTTTTACAGTGAGAAAATTTTCAACAAAAATTACAGCAAAACAAATTTTTCCAGCAAGCAAACCTATCTGTTTTTCAGCCCAACAGACAATTTGGAAATTTTCTGTATGAACTGTACGGATGTACATACCGTACGGACTGTACGAATGACCCTACGAAGTGTACAGACATATCTCGGTTTCCGTGCATAAAATCACCTCCTTGAAATTCGTGCCCAAAAAATTAGTTTTTCCCTATTTGCTCAGCAAAAATCTACCTTTTATGCTTGTTATTTCAGCTGTACGGATTTGCTGAAGTGCTGCCTTGGTATGTGTGCCAAGCTGCTGCCTCTTTCTCCTTCCTGTCCAAAAATATCCCTTGCTCTCTTGCTCTCCTTCTCCCAATCTGCTCATGAAAGAATGAATGATCTTTTTCTCCTTTTCCTCCCTTAACCCAACCCTAAATGACTTTTGGGTGATCTCTAAATCCAATGGCTGAAATAGATTTAGATTAATAGCTGAGATTAAATGCACATTTAAAGCTCACTTTCTATTTTTTAATTCACCCACTTTAATAAAGACCCACTTAGTCATTTATTTCCAAAGTCACTTTTCCTTTCTAATTTTTCATTGACTTTATAAAAGTCACTTTAAAATTAGACTTAGTAACTTTATCACTTAAAGTCACTTTTAAATTAGATTTTAACTTTATAAAAATTATAAAGTCACTTTAGGAGAAAAATTAAAATCTTTGGACACTTTTCCCTAGGCCAAAGATCAAAGCCTTAGGGAACCACCTGTCCTCCGGTACCAAATTTCAACAACAAAATGGTGACTCCGCTGGGGAGTACATAACCTTTTAAACCTCCTTTTGGTTTTGGTATCATTTGATAAGTTTGGCCAACCTCTTAGTGATATATAATTTTGATTGATTGTGGATCCACATTTTGAGTGGTGTGTGGTTTAGAGTGTCAAGTCTAGGTCCCTGTTTGACTTTGTTTCTTTTTTCCTAAGCTTTTCTAGCTCAACGCTCTTTTTTTGGAAAAACAGAGCACTACCAACATGGATTTTGCTCATTATAGTCGCATTGAAGACCCTGTTAGTGTGGATTTTGACCATTACAATAGCGTTGGTCCAAAAAATGAGATTTTTTAGGGTTTTTGACAGAAGATCTGGAATGTCTTAATCTCGAAAGTTTTTCTCCTGCTGTATTTGCATAGAATTTGACTTATTGTTGTTAGATTCTTTGTGGTTTGCAACAATCTGTTCCATGTTTTAGCAGTGAAAATGAAATTTGGTTGAATCTTTAGTTCTTTGGGTAATCATATTTACTATTTTGCTACTTTTATGTGTTACTGATTTGCTGTCTGATAAGCATTTATAGTTCTTTTGGAAACTAGAAAGAAATTGCATTTGTAATTGTTAAGCCTTCATCTCAAAATTGATCATTACTTCTGGAAATTGCTTTAGATTACATTTCACTGGAATTTTTTTTTTGAGATTGTCATTGAGCATAGATTACAATGCTTGGTGTTGAAATATAAGAAGTGCATCCTAATTTATTTGAAATGGAAAAATTCATGTAGGTGAACTTTTGTGAATTAAAATTCATTTGCTTTTTTGGTTGTTGCCTTGGAATTGTGAAATTGAAAGATCTAGCTAGGAAGCTATTGTTGGTTGCATATTTGATTGTTGCATCAATGTTTGCACTTCTTCCTTGCAGATAGCTTTGATTGAAATGAAAAGAATCATTTTTTCATATTAGTTTCATCATAGGTGTGTTCAGGTGACATTGATTTTTGAGCCTTGAAACCGAAACATATTTTAAGATCAAATTTGAAATTGATCTCAATTAACCTAAAGGAGAATTTGGAAAATTAACGAAAACATATAGAGGTTTAGGCTAGGATGTGTTCTAATGTCATTAAACATAGGAGCTGTTGTTGTTTGCTAGCATTTCATCCCAAGGGTGAAATCTCGTTACACATACATAAGTGTATACAATTGTTTTCCATGTACCTTCGAGTATATCAAATGACGCTCGATGCATGAAAAGTATAAAGGAATGCTCTCATTGAATGATTACGCATTAGATAACACTACTACGGATTGCACTCCCATGTATTGTTGAGTATATTTTGGGAGTCCCCTATAGGTTTCTATCGATCCATAGGTAACCGAGTCTGCCACCTTGTATACTATGATACACCAAAAACAACATTAAGGGAGATTGACCATCGTACATTAAGTCCTTGGTTCACCAAGGTGTATATTGTAGTTCATGATTACTTGGTAAACCCTTTTTCTTAGTTACCCCTTTATATTTTTTGTGTCTTTAATTTCTAAAATCAAATAATTGACTATGGAACAAAATCATTCCTGTGGAAATACTCCTTGGTAGATGTTAGGTTGAGACTAATGGCAACAGTTCTTGAGTCCACCAATCAAGGAAACCCCTCTGACGGGAATCCTGTTCCGTTTTCTTCTATTGGAAACCTTGGTGCTCCTTATATGGCAACGTTGTCCCTTCCCGCATTTACCATTGGTTTTCCAGTTTGGTTATTTTCAAACCCTATGGTTCCGAATGTCCAAACTACTTCTCAACCGAGTTCTCCTCCACTTGAACAATATCAGCCTCTAGTTGATCCTAAAGTTGACTCTTTTCCTTCTTCACCTATTCGACCTTCTTCCTCTTCTTCCTTTTCATCTGGTGAAATCCTACAAGCTAGTATTGAGGTGGATAACAAAGAGAAGAAAAGGAAGATTAAGAAGAAGAAAAATAAGCAGGGGGACAACCAAGCAACCATTTCTATGGATGTAATTGCTAGGGATAAACCTTCCAATCAGCCTCACAAAGTAAAATTCCCTTGCATGATTTATAAGGGTGATCACCTTCTTAGAGATTGTCTCGGCATTCTTAAGGTATTAGAAGTGCGGTCCACTTGATTACATCAACCTTTGTCATCAGCCTTTGGTGATCATGCTGGTGATAAACCCTCAGCTAGTGATAGTAAGGTCCATGAAAAAAGGTTAAAGTCAAAGTTCCTTGTAGTTTATGTGAAGGGAATCATCCTATTCACCTTTGTACTTATATGGATGAAGCCTAAAAAGTGTTGGACAACCTTACAACTTCTCAGCCTTGTCTTCCGATTGGTTAGCAAAAGTTTTCCCCTGGTCCTCCACTAGTTGATCAAGAGATTGATCATAATTCATATCTAGTCAATCCCACTCTCTCTGAATGTGAATCCCATAAACATGTTCCTGACCAACCATTGGTTGAGAAAATGGTTGACTTGATTCTACCTTCAGTTGATCGTACCTTTCTCGTAGAGAGTGAACTTCATATTTCTCAGGTTCTTCTTGTTTCTTTAGATTACAATGAATTGGGGGGCAATAATCCCATTCCCGTAGTACAGGGGGCGATCCTCCCATTCCCATAATGTAAGGGGGTAGTTCTCCTATTTCCATGGCACCCACTCTAAGTAGTATGGCCACTTCCTTTGATTGGAGTTGACTTACAGGATATCATCTTCCTCCTTATGTGTCCTTCCAGATCATCGTACAAGATTATAATGTGGCTGTACCTGGCATAATCATAGATGAAGGTGCATTGGTTAGTATTCTATCCTCAACTACTTGGCAAGCTTTAGGTTCTCTATAGCTTGTGCCAGTTACCCAAAATCTGTTGGCTTATAATAGAGGAACCAATCAAGCGTTAGGGATTCTTCCTAAGTTACATATTACTTTGTGAGGAAAGATTGTGTATATCGATGTGATGGTTGTCCAAGGCCCTTTGGATTTTAATTTATTCCTTGGTCATGACTATGTTTATGTCATGGGGGCTCTTGCCTCATCTCTCTTTTGAGTAATGTGTTTCCCTCATGAAGAATTGTGACCATTGATCAACTTTCATTCGTTGGTCCTAATTTGAATATTAATCAACCATCTCCCCTAAATGGTCCTTGTATGCAAGTGATATCACCCCTGCCAGAGGTTAATTATGTGGTCACCTATTCCATTCCCACATCTACTGATGATCTAGTCAATGATATGTTGCATCATTTACTAGGGGAATTGGATCCTGATCTTTCCATTAGATCCATTGATATGCATCCCTTCCAGATCATTGTTCTTCCATCTGATGAGAATCTCTTGGAAGCCATGGCCTCTTATGGTCCATGATCAAGGTTTTCAAAAGCAGAGTTTTTTGTCTTATGTCAAGCTCCTTAACAAATGAATCAACGTTTCTAGAGCAAAGTTATTTTACTTGTGTCAAGACCGTTAAAAAATGAAATAAGGTATCATGAGCAAGGTTCTTTTCTTGTGTCAAGCTCATTAAAAAATGAAACAAATTCCCTTCCAATTTGAGTCTTTTATTAGATCTCATAAATTCCCACTCGAGGCTTTCACTTGATCTCGTAAATGAACCTTCATTCCATCCACATTTTAGTACTTATTAGTCTACTTAGGTGAATGAAATGAAGCTTGGGGGGAATGTACCTAGAATTGAGTCATTATGTTGGGGGCATGCAAACTTATCTCAAGCATAGTTTTTCTTTGTTTCAAGCTTGTGTAAAAATGAAACCAATCTCAAGCATAGTTTTTCTTTGTTTCAAGCTTGTGTAAAAATGAAACCAATCTCAAGCATAGTTTGTCTCTATTTAATCTTGTGTAAAAATGAAACCAAATCCAAGCATTGTTTTTTCTCATGTTTCAATCTTGTGAAATAATGAAACCATCTTCAAGTATCCTCAAGCATAGTTTCCCATGTTTCAATGTTGTGTAAAAATGAAGCCACTCCCACTTTGTCTCTCATGATTTCCATTTTTATCAGCCCATTTTTGCTATATGAGCCTTAGTTTTTCTCATTCCATTGTCACCATCCGCTTGGCTGATCATACGCTTTCACTTGGTTGTTTTACCCTTTCCTCGGGAACATCTTTGATGCTGGTATTATTAGCCAACCACTTGATCTTTACATTTTTGAGCAGTTCCATAATGATTGGAACCAGTTTCTATCCTTTTATACCACTCGTTCCTCTAGGTGGATTCATCTTCTAGCTCTTTTTTGACTCTCGAAATATGAAAATATTATTGAGAACTTTTCTTTTCGAACTTGTAAAAGTAAATGAAAAGACGTCTACTTAGTATATACCTTAGTTGAACACAACTAAGACGTTCTCTTGGATATTGTTTTCTACCTTTTCTTCAAGGATATTCTTCTGATTACCAAAAACATGTTTCATGGTGAATACATTGTTTACGACGACTTTTATCACTTTGCAATGTGTTAACACCCAGGTTGTTCCCTATGACTCCCAAGGGAATACGGCCGGGGTAACCACTAACCAATCTTTGGTTGGACTACAGCTCTCTAGTCCCAGCTGTAATCAGAGAGGGCTCTCTCTGTAAGGTTTGTCACTATTTTAATGGAGTTTTAGGCTAGTTATGAAGTGAATGTTTGATTGTTTTTATGCTTGGTTGGGAGGATGCTTCTGGTAGTTTTTAGAGTGTTATCTGCAGATGAAACTAATCCACTGGGCAATGGGGTCTGTAGCTGTTGTTTCCTTGAAATCCTGGCTTAGTGCAGCTGAAATTACAGGGCCTGTATGTATTTCATAAAACAAACTGTAAATTGTGAGGGTGAAATGAAAAAACAACTAGCAAAGAGCGATTAAGGATTCTTTACTAAGCTGAGTAGCGGGAAAGAGGTCTATTACTTAGGAGCAATTACTTGAATTCCTGAAATAAGAGAGCACCGTGATGATATAGTATGAAAGGTAGCACTTAAGAATTACTCTTCCAATACCATAACTGAAGAAAACATATGAAATAGCTTGGATTGAGCTCAGGGTAATCAGTGGTTAAGTCCTGGGACTATTCTTTTTCCTTGCCATTTAGATATTGAGTACATGGAGAATATGAAAGATATATGAACGTATAGCAAACATATATGTAACAGAGAGTAACAAGAAAACTTATTGAGCCATGGAATACACAAGAATCCTGCAACTTTGAGCCATACATCATCAAGACATCAAGAGACACAATGCTTGGAGAAATCCCATCTTCCTTTGTATTAGCTGTCTGAAGATTTACAACATAAGAGTAACAGAAGAGATATCAAGAGATTTCTTACATCCCGAGTCCAACCCCTGCTAACAAATGCGAGGGGGAATATATAGAAGTCTAATACAAAAATATCTCAGGCATTGAGTCATCTGAGAGGGAAATATCTTCTTACACTCGTACATGGCTTGTAGATGAGAAGTAATTACAATCTTAAATGAGTTATAAAAGCTCTTTAACTCCCGTCAGCGTAATTTTGACCTTTAGGGTTCACGGAGTTGGTTGAGCGGCTTTAACATAACTACTGAATGACGTGTTGTGCAGCTGTCACTTTCCTGTGTCTTCTTGGCCCTGCCACCTGTGCTTGCTGATGTTGTTGTTGCGGCCGAGTACCTGTGCTGAGTTGGCTCAGCGTCTTCATACTTGCTGATGTATCTTTTGTCCAGCTGTGTATGCAATGCAAACTTTTTGCTGAAGAGAAAGTCGTGATTACTAACTTTGATTCAACAGTAATCTTATTAATTCCTGCCATGTATCTGGTGGAGGCAACTGATGTTTCAAAATTGACCCCATGGTCTCATCAGCCTCTGTATACTTATAAAAGTGAGGGGGCTCATCAAATAAGTGTGCAACTTCATTTTTAATAAAAAACAAATTATCTATTCTATAAAAAAGAATTTGCCCTGTTACTGGGCCTGCTCCTGAAGATGTACTGGGTGCTTCAGCAATCTGTATTGCTGCAAAACTGCTTACTCTCTTGACATATTTCTCATGTGAGAGTAATTTTCCTGATTCTAATAGGCTGGGGAGCCCCTTGTCCTGCAAAGCCATGAACCTGTTCTGAAATTTGTTGATGTCAGCTTGCATATCTTGGATTCTTCTGTCCAGGGTCTGAATCAGGCTCCTCATTGTCAGGACTCTTTTGATTAAGGAGATGGTTTCAGTCCTGTTTCCAATTCCCATTCTTACTAGCTGGGAACTTGTCCTGTAATTGAGCACTTCTATCATCTTGGGGGCAATCTCAGGCATATTGCCTAGAGATGCCCTTGCCCTCTGCAATTCTTTTCGTGCTCTGCCAACGAGTGCCACTTGCTCATATATGGCCTCAATATATTCCCATTGGTTGGTTATTGACTGTCCAATGGTGGTCCAGATGACCTTCTTGAGCTCTCCTGTAACTTTATCTAAAGTGAGCTCTTTTTCCAGCTCTGCAATCCTCTTCTTTAGGGCCTTCACCTCTCTTTCCCTCTCAGCCACATTTTGCTTTGATTTGTCATATTTCTCATTTATCTTTGCTAGGCTGTCCTGGGCTTGGCTGAGTTCAGACATCTGGGCCTCCAGTACCTGTATTTCTTTCCTCAGCTTCTGCATGTCCAGGCTTTCAGCCTGCTCTGTTGTAGGTGCTGAGGTAGTTGGTGCTGTGGTATCTGGAGTTTCCTGTTGTGCTTGTTGCTTTGGAGGGACACTGTCTTGAGGGGTTTCCTCAAGGTTTATTGTTTCTGTAGGCGGCTTGGAAGATTGCCCTGCCTCCTTCTGCTGCAATGCTGCTTCCAATGTGGTTTCTGTATCTTGCAGCTTTTCTTGTGTTTCAATCAGCTCCTTGTATAATGTCATTAATAAGGAAGCTGACTCCTTTTCTTGCCTCTGCTGGGCAACCTCATCTGTCTGTGGGTGGAGAGTTGGGGGGATCTTCAGTTTCTTCTTTATTGCAGCCATGTCTGCATCCCTCAGCTTAAGGACTTGTTGCACATCCTTAACATCATTGGGGTCATGCCCAAATTCTATTATTATTTCCTCTAAGGCCTTGATTCTGTTATCTTTAGCTTGAGAGGATGCCTTCTCCAATTCAAGCTGTGCTACAATATTGTTTAGGCTATTTTGCAGCCTGTAATTGACCAAGGTCTTATCTGCCAAGGTGGCATAGACCATCTCACCCGTCTGTTTGTGAAGCTCAATCTGGTCTATTGGGTGGATGTCTTTTGACAGGACCTCCAGATTAGTCCTGATGTAATCTGCAGCTGTTTGTGGTTGCTGCACTGTTGGATTGAAGTGGCTCATGGTCATCTTGCCCTCTTGCACATGAAATGCAGACATGAGCCTTTGCTGATTTGAAGGAGCCATGTTTAGCAGGTGATTGTAGAGCCAAATCTTTATTGGCTCACTCCTTCTTTTGGCATCTTTGAACTGCTCTTTTATGCTTGCAGCTGTCCCCTGCTGCTGCCCTGAGGAGCTCACCTCTCCTAATGTTGCCTTATCTTGCTCCTGCTGCAAGGAGCTGGCAGAAGCCTCCATACTTGGTATTTCCTCCTCTGAGAAGGGATTTAGCCTTTGCCTTTTCTCTGATGTTTCAGTGAGGGGAGTTTCCCTCTCTCTTTTTCTGCTAATATCCTCCCTTTGAGGGGTTTGGAGAATGGAGGAATCAACTCTGGAATCCTGTCTAGGAGGCGCCATTGGTGTTGTCTTTTCTTGGGTAGCCATTTGGGCCTCTCCTTTCTGCTTCTCCTGACCCTGTTGGTCTGCTTGTTGCTATTCCTGCTGGGGTTGCTGTTGTTGGCCCTATTGGCCCTGTTGTTGCTCTGTTTCTTCCATAACTTTATCCTTGCCCTTGCTCTGCCCTTGATTTGTAGTTTGCACTGCCTCTTGTTGTGTTGCAGAGGATGAAGCAACTGCTCCTGTTTGAGGATTTGGCAGAGAAAGCACCTGAGAAGGACATTCCAAGTCAGCCATTTTTAACAAATGCCTTCTAGCCCTTTCAACTAGTTCTTCTTGAGACACAGGCTCCTCTAGTGTGTTTCTTCTCCACTTTGGTTGATTAGCATGTCTTTGAATATGGAGCATGCTCTCATGCTCATAGCTAGAGAGCTTGCATTTCTGCCTTCTCAAGGATATAAAGTTGTTAGGGTCATAGGGCTTCCAAAGGAAGCTTTGTTTTAGGCCAAGTCCTTCCAACATCCTATCTGCCTCTTTCCATCCTTCTCTTTTGTTTAGGACAAAGTGGCCAAGTTGGTTTCTAACTTTAAGCTGTGCCTTTTTACCCCTTCCTGCAAAGTGCACCTGGTCGGCATTGCCAAATTGCCTGAAATACTCCAAGGCAAAGAGTCTCATGGGCACGAATCTGGGCAGCTTGTATGGGCGCAGCTCACACCCATATATTCTAATCACAGTGAAATGCTGGTAGAGGTACCAATCTCCTATGCTGTAGGCACTGGATAGTTGCAGAATTCTCTGCATCTCATCAGAGAGTCTTGGAGGGGGTGATGTTAAAAAGAGAGATAAAGCTGGATGGATAAATAAGTCTATGAACTCAGAATATGTATATGGTGAGTATGAAAGGATGTGGAAGACTGAGCTCCAGTATACCACTGATCTTGGGTTTCTTGCTGCATCAGTTCTCTTGATTTCAAAGGAGAACTTCTCATGTTGGTGGTACAGAATGAGATGATAAATATATGAGGTGTATCTGAACACCCTCTTTCTGGACAAGTGTAGAAATTGCTCATGTATCTTGTCTGAGATATATGTAGCATAGTCATAACAAATGGGGGTCTTACCAGGGGAAAACATTGTCATCATCACTAGTACAGTTTCCTCTATAAACTCCATTGATTTGTATCCCAACACTGAGCTTATCATGTATGCCAATTCCAGGCCCAGTTGATTTAAATAGCCATCAAAGATGGGAGGATGCAGCACTGTGTTAGATTTTTTGATAAACAATTGATTGAGCTTCAGGATCTCTGCCTCTGTCAGTATCTTGGCTCCTCGGTTGATTAGGTCCAGCAGGGATAAAGGAACCAATTTCTTTTGAGTTTTGAATTGGAGAATTTCCCTGATGGCCTCAGGGGTGGTGTAAAATACTACTACACCTTCAGGGTTGAGCACAGCCCTCTGCATAGGGTCATAGCAGACAGCACACAAGTGGATCAGGTCAGGGAACTGGTTGACCTGGGGCAGCTTGAAGATTGGGAGGGAGGACTCCCAAATGCCTAGAATATCTGTTCCATCTCTGTGCCTAGCCCTGAGCTCATTTAGCAAATGAATGTGGAACTTGCATTTGAATGGGCTGTCCTCTGAGATTTGGTAATCTAGGTCTGCCAAATCTTGCCAGTCCAGTTCTCTCTGGGGGGCATTCAGGGGAGTAACATTGAGGGCTACTGATGCCGAGGGGGTATCCATGTATGTTTGAATGTTTCTTGAAATGATGAGCGTGCTACCTGAGAAAATGAAATTGAGAGGAACGCCGAGTAACAGGATTGCTTTATAGCAGAATAGAATACTGCCGGGCTCTCTGAGAAGGCTTCTTATAAAGTTTAGCAGACCTCCTTTGATAATTTAGGAGCAGGTTATGAGTTCACGATTGCGCGAACAGAGAAGGGTTTTCACTAAAATTGAAGTGTGAAATGGCCCTGCCAGTGAAATTCGACCTCTAATTCTCCAAGGGAAGCAGGGTATACTAGGTTTTGTGGTGAATTTTCAGTATTCTGCCGTGTTCAGGTGTATTTTACAATTTACTGTGAAAAAACCAGTTTGCAAGGAGGTACACGGGCAAATACATGTTTAACCAGTTTCTCGGGACGAAATAGCAGTTGGGTAGGCGCTTTGAGCTTCTGTGAATGGTCTGGAGTTGGCTGGTAAATCGTTGATCGTAGTATGCATGCAGACAGAGCAAAGGTGCTTTTTACAGAAATAATAGAAAAAACGCGAAAAATCGTGAAAATATGACCTTTTTTGCTTTATTGGCGCGCTTTTTTGAGTGACGTCAGCATGACGTCAGCATGTGGGTCCGGGTCGGATGACGTCAGCAGGACGTCATCGGGTGACGTGGCAGACTGAGACTGGTCCACGGGGGCGATGAGGTGGCGGCCAGGTGGACGAATGGAGGACAGGGGGCGCGGTTGTGGCATTGACGTGGGTAGACAGCGGGGCGGGGACGTGGGAGGACAGGGGTCGCCATATCGGGCCCCCTCCTGCACGGCAAGGAATCTGTCAGAGGGGGCTCCGACGGAGTTTGGCAGCGACGCGTGTCCCTGCGTGACGTAATCGTCTGACAGATATTGGAAGGTATCTGTCGGACATCGAGGGCCTTCCGAAATCCATGAGAACCGTTGATCTACAGGCGCACGATCAGACGGCTGTCGGGCAAGGGATCTGCACGGCGGATAAAGTCAACATTTCTTAAAGGTCAGACGTCGGGCCCCTCCGAAATTCCTGTTGGCCGTAGATCTGGGGAGGCTGTGATCGGACGGTCATCGGGTCAACCAGCTGCACGGAGGATAACAGTCAGCGGGCGGATTATAATATAGTATTTCTCGACAAGCACGCCCAGCGGGACCCTCCTCTTTATGAATGATTTTCAATGGTTTTTGATGATTTTCTTTAATAAAATCATATTTGCCCGGTGACATTAGGAAAGGCAAAAACAAAGGTTTCCCATGCAATTTTTTTTATACAAGGCATATGGGGGCAAAACTTAGGAAAAGCGGGTTTTGACAGATTTATATGAAAAAGGCGCACATTGGCTCTCGACCTTAGGATAAGGCGGGGAAGGTAGGTTTGATCATATTTTTGCCCTTTAATGGTATAAGGGAGCACAGAAAGGGTTAGACTAAGGGTTTTCAGGCAAAAATGGAGACTTGACTAGGTAGATGTGTTCAGATGGAGAGAAGGGGTCAGACATGGGTTCTTGACCTTAACCAGATGTTAATTCAATTCCCTGGGAGTGGAAATTATGGCTATAGTGCCAAGGAGGGGATATTTATACATTGTGTGGGGTTTATACACCATGGTGTTATAATAATAGGGGAAGTGAAGTATAGGGAGCTAGATAATAGAGTTAGATGTTAATGTGGGGGGAAAATATGAATGAGGATCAATACAACTAAGTTTTCTTGAAAACAACTTAGTGTAAAGAGTAGATCAAAATGAAAAGATTTTTGCACAAGAAATGTGGCTTTTAAAGGCCATAAGAACCATCACAAAGCCTTAAGTTTCTCTTATGTACACAGCTTGTGAAGGGGTGTTAGTAATGAGTGATATACAAATGGAAAAAGGGAAGTTAGTCATGCTCCACTATGTTGCTTTGCCTGTACATGGTTAGCAAAGTTGATCTTGGAAGAGACATCACTTCTGCAACCCCATCTACCTACCCCACTAATTTGCCTAACATTTTTTATTTCTTCTTGGAGGGTGCACTTAGACTTGCAAACCCTTTGTGTGCCTTTTCTTTTCATTGGATTTTGTTTTCATTTCCTATCTAGCACTACCCTTATTTCTTCCAAGGCCCCAGATTAAGCAGTTGGGAACCTTAGTTTCTCTGCCTAACTACTGATCTGCCAAGATTAAACAGTTTGGATAGATTTCTTTCTCTATTCTACAATATAAATTGAGAACATGGCATGATCCAGATTAGACTGTTGGGTCATCCATCAAAACTTTAATGAGTATGTAGGCATATACACACCTTCTCTTTTCTTGCAAATATGGAACCTTTGTAGCAGCAAAATGGAGCATATTTGGCACTTTGTATTTGCCAATCATGAAATATGAAACCTATTGGTATAGGTATCCAACACAATGCTTGCGATATTAACGACACAAAGTACGACACAAAGTATACGAGACTGGGAGTGTGACAAAATACTGTATAACACTCAAAAGGTTTGAATTTGGAGTTCAGTGCAACAATATTTCTTCAGAGATGAGAAGATGACCTTCAATGGACTAAGGCTAGATTATGCCTTGGTAGGAAGCTCTAATTTTGTTTCATGGAAGGATTGCATGGAGGCAATATTGGATGATAATGGATTGCTAGAATACATCAAGACATATGTTACAAAACCACTGGATTCTAATGCCCAAAACCTTGTTCAATTGATGAAAGTTGTAGCCAAGGTGATCATAATAATTTTGGAGGGAGTACGTGATCACATTGTATCAATTCTCCATGGAAAAGAAGCTTTTTTCACAATGTGGAAATGACTAAAAAAATTGTTCGAGAATAATAGTGGCCACAAGAATCTAGTGCTCAAGGATAAACTTCGAAGTATCAAGATGAAGAAGAATGATACTATTCTGTAGTATGTGTGAAAGTTCACACAATGTCGTGATGAAATTGGTAGGGTCGATGTTAATGTCCATGAAGAAGACTTGGTAAGCCTAACCCTTTTGGGCCTTCCCAAGAGCTGGCATAATTATCAAGATTCGGTGAATGGGAGGGAGAAACTACCAATTGGGAGCATTTATGGTCTGATTTTCTATAGGAGTAAATAAGGTGGAATACTAGAGATGGGAATTCATATAAGGGAAATGATGAAGAAAAAATTGCATTGGATGGAAAGATGAAGAAGGGAAAAGGGAAGAAATATCAATCCAAACCAGAGTCCAGTTAAAGGGGCAAGAAGAAATATTTTTCCAGAATTAAATGCTTCCATTGTCATGAATTCAAGCACTATGTCATGAAGTGTCCACACAAAAAGGAAATAAATAATACCTCAGGAGGAGCAACAAGTGAAGCCTTGGCTTCACGGTTCAAGCTTGACTTTACCCTTATCGCATGCATGACCAACACAGTGATGGGGAGTGTGTGGTACTTGGAATCAGGTGCATTGTTCCACATGACGGGGTGTAGAGAATTTTTCAGTGACCTAGAAGAAAAATATTTGTAGATGCACATAGAGATGGGTGACGACATAAGGTATAATGCACTTGATATTGGTACAGTCACATTTCATGTGAAGTCGAGCTCCCCCCTCAGGCTTAAGGATGTCATGTTCATTCTGGGCCTAAAGAAAAATCTCGCCTCTGTTGTAGTTTTGAAATATCGTGGTTATGATGTGATCTTCAACAAAGGAAAGGCATTCCTAAGACATAAATCCATAGGACAAGTGAAGCAGATTGAGGTTCACGTGAAGAACTTGTATAAGATAGATGTGGGAGATTGTGCTACACTAAGCACAAAGACATAGAAGGTGCAAAGCCACAATGTTGGTGAAATTTGGCATGAAAGACTTGGCTACTTGCATCATGGCACCCTGAAGATTATGCAACAAATAAACACAAGCCTCCCAAAGGAGCACTTGAGAAGCAAGATGTATGCAAAGGATGTACTTTAGGGAAGTACAAAAAATCCACATTCCATCATCGGGACAACAAAGCACATGCAGTCTATGAAAGGATCCACTCTGATGTCTGTGGAACTTTCTCGACAACCTCCACTACCAGACAAATATTTTGTCATTTTTATTCATGACTTATCATGAAAGTGCTGTATCTTCCTCATGTATAAGAAAGATGAGACATTCTCGAATTTTTTAGAATTCAAGGCACTAGTTAAGAAAGAAACTAGAAAGAAGGTGAAGGATCTTAGGAGTGATATTGGAGGTGAGTGTGTTGAATGAATTTAAAAATTTCTATGCAAAAGAAGGCATTTGATGAGAGTTCACAACACCCCACATCCCACATCAGAATGGGGTGGCTAAGGGAAATAACCGTAGTATTGTGGGAGAAACAAAATTTATGTTGCATGATAAAGGCCTACCTTTGCATTTGTGGGCTTAGGAATGCAACAAAATAGTCTATTTGTAGAATTGGAGTCCTCATAAGATTTTGGGCATGATTAAACCATAGGAGGATTTCTCGGGGAGAAAGTTGGATGTGTCACACTTCAGGATTTTTGTAGCCTCTATTTACTACCATGTCTCCAAAAAATCAAGGAAGAAGCTAGAGCTGACAACAAAATTGGAGGTATTTGTGAGTTACGTAGAAACTCCCCACAATTACCATGTGTACTTGCCATCCCTCAGAATGATAGTTATGTGAGGGGATGCAAAATTTGATGAAGAGAAAGCAATGCGGTGCTCTCTTAAGAGGGAGATTCAGAGCCAACTAGAAGAGGAGCTTTTAGCCAATGGAAGAACCTCAAGGAGTTGTGAAGCAACCAAAAATTGAGGAGCAGAGATTGGACAAAACTACTCAAGCAGAACCATCTAGAGAAGGTAGGAAAAGAACCAGGGAAGTTGAGAGATTTGTGCAAGATGAGAGGGAGAATGTGGGTGCTCCAAATTAGCATAGGCAAAGAAGGTCACCAAATCAGTACATTGGCTACATGGATCTAATGACTGAGCTTGTAGAGATTGAACCTATATGGGTTGATGCAATGGTGGAGGAATATGAATCCATTGTAAAGGACAATATTTGGGAATTGGTGCCAAGAACAACAAATAAATCAGTTGTGGGTTCGAGATGGATCTTCTAGGTGAAGAAGGCAACAGATGGAAGCATAGAGAAGTATAAGGCCAAATTTATGGCCAAGGGGTATTATCATATTGAGGGAATTGACTATGAGGATACCTTTGCTACTGTAGCAAGGTAATTATCCATTAGATAAATTCTTTCTATGGATGCATAGATGGGGTGGAAGATCCACCAGATTGATGTAAAAACAACATTCTTCATTGGAGTGGTCGAGGAGGATGTGTACATCGAGAAACCAGAAGGCTTTGAGACTTTTGATCGAGAGTCTTATGTGTGTAGACTCAAGTGAGTGTTGTATGGTCTCAAACAAGCACCTCGTGCTTAGTACACCAGGATCGATAACCATCTCACCGATTTGGGCTTCACCAATAATGAGGCGGATGAAAAACTCTATCATAACTTGGTAGAAGGTAAATTTATCATTATTGTATTATAATTTGATGATTTAATTTTAATTAGTGATGAGAAACAGATCAAATATTACAAGGAGGACCTTGCAAGGGAGTTTGAAATGAAGGACATGGGTTTCATGTAGTACTTCCTTGGGTTGGAAGTATGGAAAGACGACGGGGAATTGTTTGTATCTCAAGGAAAGTATGCAAATGGGATACTACAGAGGTTCCACATAGAGAGTTTCAAACCCATGGAGACACCTCTAGTGACTAACTGGAGGAAGGAGGATGCCACTTCAGGTGAAGAAGTGGATGCTACTATTTATCAACAACTAGTGGGTTCACTAATGTACCTTGTGAAGACATGACCATATATTTTCTATGTAGTAAACCAACTGAGCCAAGATATGGTTAGGCCAACTAAATTATTTTGGAAGGAAACTAAGCATGTTTTATAGTACCTCAGAGGTGCTACCCAATTTGGACTATGGTACAGACGAAGAGAAGGAGTGAAGTTGTGTGGCTTCACAAATGCAAAATGGGCGGGGAGTCCATTAGATTGAAAGAGTACATTAGGTGAAATTTTCAGTGTTGGGTCTACAACTATTTCTTGGGATAGTAGGAAGCAATATCTATGATGCTTAGCTCAGAAGAAGCATAATACATGGCTGCAAGTCAAACAACCTGCGAGGCAATCTGGATGAGAAAGATACTTGTTGTATTTATTTGGTCAGATGATGGATCCAACTGTGATCTACTGTGATAATCAATGTTGCATCAAGATTTTTTGAGAATCATGTTTTTCACAATCAATACGAGCATATAGATATCTGGTATCACCATCTACGGGTCTGTGTGCAGAGGCGGATAATGTTTTGTAGTACATTCTGATAGAGGAATAAAATGTTGACATTTTGACAAAGGTGTTGTCAAGAGGGAAGTTTGAGTTCCATAGGTGCAAGATAGGGGTGGTTGATAATCCATTTCTTTCTGAGAGGGAGTGTTGAAAAATGCAACAATAAATTCTCAATTTGATTTTTCCTTGATTAAATTGAGAAAATTTGAATTTCCACATCAACAACCAACTTGGATGTAGTTAACTTGTGTGAGATGGCTTGCGTGACCTAGTTTACTTGGTAAATTCAAGTTGGAGGAGTTAGAGTTCAGTTCTACATGTGTGATTGCTAATTTGTAGCATTCAAGGTTAATTATCTCAAGTTATTTTAAGTTAAACTAGTTACAACTTTTGAAGGAACTAGTGGAAGGTCAGTTGTGTAGTGGGACTTCAGTCAAACTCAGTGATCATCCAATTAACTAATTAATCATCCCAAAACAACTAGTGCATGCAAAGAATTTGAGTTACCAAGTTGAGGTGGAGATTCTAAGGCAGTGTAACATCAATTGTAGACTGTTCGAGAGTGTACAAGTATTGCATGCAACCTGATGATCAACCTGATGAATTGCACAATCAATTTTGGAGAAATTCCTAAATAATAGGG
Source organism: Pinus taeda (assembly GCA_000404065.3). Lineage (NCBI taxonomy): Eukaryota > Viridiplantae > Streptophyta > Pinopsida > Pinales > Pinaceae > Pinus > Pinus taeda. The sequence goes on from APFE031030848.1 coordinate 34,539, forward strand.
GCCTAATTTCTCAAGGAAATGTGGGCTCAAGCAGAGGAAAAAATTGACCAAGTTTGGGTTAGAGATTCTTAGTGAGCATAGAGATAGGTTATGCACTTGTAGGTTGTGCTCAGTTGAGCAAAAAAATTGTAATACATCTCTATTCATCATATTAGTGCAAGCATGCATTGGGGATTTTAGAAGTTTTCTTTCCCCGGGAAAAATAATAATTTCATGTGTGTGATTTCTTATTGCATGTCTGATATTTTTGTTTTAAATTGTGAATTAATGTCTGCAAAGCAGTAGAGTAGGTTTGTGTCTTGTGTTTTTAATTAAAACTTCATAAGCAGTTGCAAATATACATCATAATTTCTACAACATGTTCTTCATGCTTTATTTGGTAAAAATAAAAATTCAAGTGCATGTTCTTCATGACACTATGAAAAGAAGAAAAAAATTATTTTTTTAATTTACCTTACAAAGTTTCCAAGTCGGCCCCTCCAGAAGTCAAGTCGGCCTACCCAAAGGATGTGACTCTTTGCATGGGAAAACAACTATATATTGGCATGTATCCTCCACCAAACTGAAAGTAATTTGTGGTTAATCTGTGATGAGTTTCGAGCTGTAAATGAAGTTATCTGAGGCTGTTTCCTATGGAAAAGATATGAATATCCTATGGTCTATACCCTGATAGTAATGCAAATTAACTGTGGTCTATATTCTAGTAATGATACAAAATACTTATGGTCTATATTCTAGAAGTAATGTGAAGTTCCAACAGCTAACTTTCTGAGATTGGTACAAAGTTCCTTGTGGCACATGAATGCAATCTCCCAATGGCATATGATCTAAATCAATGCAAGTTCATGTGGAGGTTATACTGTTGGTTGATGTGAGTTTCTTGAGAATATAATATGAGTTTTTCCTGAGCCCATGCCTCTGTGATTAATGTGAGTTATTTGTGGTACACCTTTAGTGACTGATATAAGCTTTCTTAGGTATATTTTATGATCTTAATGCAAGTTTTGGAGATAAAAGCTTCAAAGACATACTAACATGATGATACCAGTTTTACAGAATTTAGATGCCTAACTTTGAGCTTGGTTTACTGGTTAGTTTGATTTAGATTTCTCTTGTTGACTAAGACTCTATAAGGAAAGGATTGATGAGTTTTCCCCTTGTGGGTTTTGCCCCGACTTGGAGCATAATGTTTGGTGTCTCTTGCCTTTTGTATTGTATTTGTGTAATTTCTTGATGATCTAATAAATGGAGTAAGAACTAAATGAAATTTCCGAATTTAGGCTTCTGTGATTGTTCGAAATGCTAATGATGAACCACATTAGATGGTTTGAAACGCGTTGATAAAAAGCTCTGATGTGATTAATACCGAAATATGTCCTAACATTCATAACTAAATGAAAATTATGCACATAAAATATCACAAGTAATTATGATGATAAGAAATTATCTATTTCTCTTGAATTCAACATGAAGGAGATGATAAGATGAGAAAGGTAAACTCCAAACACACATAATGAGGTTTGAAAGTCTAAAGATGAATGAAGATGAAAATATTGCAAGGTCTCTTTCTTGGAGTTGATGAGTTCGTAAACACCATTAAAGGTTTTAATGAAAATATTGATGAATTAGTTGTTCAAAAGTATTAATATCTCTTGCCATGAAATTCAATGCCAAGATTTCAGCCATTAAGGAAATGAAGGACCTAGTCTCATTGAATATGGAAGAGCTACACGAAATTTCAATGGCATGTGAAATGAGGATTGGAAAAGAGATGTTAGGACTAAAGGAGGTTTATTTCAAATTCTAAAAGAAAATAAGAGAACATCAAGGTTGCTCTAGACAAGAGTGAGATCTAGAGGTAGATCAATTCATGAGAAAACTAAAAAAGGGGTTTGGAAAGTATAAAGGTAAGTTGTCTCTTAAAGGTTTTGATTGTGGTATAATTAGGCATTTTGATTCTCAATGTACTTATCCTAAAGTAGAATATCATGTAAAGGAAAGAGATTATAAGAATATAAGTAGATCTCATAAATATAAAAAGGGAAAGTTTGAGAATAAGAAGAACTTCCATTCTAGAGAAGAGAGCTACTCATGAAAAGAGAGAAATGGAAAAAAAGCATATGAAGAAGAGCTATATGAATGTGTGCTCATGGCCATGGAAGTTGAAATATAATTATAAAGATAATTCAGATCTTGAGGAAGAAGTTGAAGGGGAAATTGAGCTTGAAACATAGTTGATTAGTGCTCTAGATGAGCTAAGGAAGGCTATAAGAAATAAGAAAAGGTTAGAGGAACAATTATTGAATGCAAAAAATAAAATCATTGTTTTGATGAAGAATCAATTAATATCCAAAAGGCCCAATTAGAAAAAGCAAAAATAACTAAAGAAATTCTATTAAAGTAACTAAAGGACAAGCACTAGATTTGTAAAAGGCTAGAAGATGAGAACACATCTTTAAGAAAGGAGTTATCCAAGAAATATGAAAAGAGAGACTCAAACAAAAATGAGGAAGAAATCATCCTTTTAAAGACCCAACTCAAAGAGGTGAACATGGGAGAAGATTTTTTTCGAATCAATTGACTAAATAGGAGATAAATTGTGAGAGGCTTGAAGCAAAGGTTATTTTTGTAAGAATATATCTAGAGAAATATAGAGCTTAAATGGATTTAAAATTAATATTTGTAAAGGGCTCTAAAACCCTCGATACTATCCTTAGCAGCCAGAGATCACCAACAAACAATACAATTCTAGGTTGCAAAGAGCATCATGGAATCTCAAAAGGAGAGTCAAGAAAAAAGTCCCTAGAAAAAGGAAATCCAATCAGCTATGAAAATGCGCTTAAAGGAAGGTTGAGCGAGGTAAACAAAGGCATTGAAAAAAAGAAATAACAAGAAAATATCCCATTAGCTGCACAAAATATACTCAATATAAATCAAAGAATCAATAAGAAAGACACAAAGGGTTGAATATAACCACTCCACAAAGATCATACACTTTCAAGTACTCGAATATCTTTTATGGCTATTATTTCTAATGTCATAATTTTGGTCATAAGGATATAAATTGTGGAGCTTACGAATAAATTAGAAATGAAAATGTTAGATCTAGTCAGTTCTTAATTCCTAGATCTAGGAATTCATATGTTGGAAAGAACATTGTATTCTCTACTCTATTGGATGAAGTTGAATGTTCTAATTACAATAATTCTAGGCACAACACAAGTGAATGTAGAAGTAGATTCATGAATCCTCCTAGACAACAATTTCTAAAGTAGATACAATAACAAGAAAATACTAAGAGGTGGAAAAAGAATCCAGAAAGAGTTGAAGAATGTGGATTTGTCTTGTATACTCACAATCAAGAGGGTCAATGGTAATTAATAGTGGATGCTCAAAGCACATGACATGGGATAAGAGTAAATTCCTTTCCCTAAAGGAAGACACAGGAGGAAGTGTTACCTTTGGTAATAATGCATCAACTAAGATAAAAGATAAAGGGATTATTAGCCTTAATGAAAAGGCAAAGGCTAAAAATGGTTTATATGTTGATGGTCTAAAGCACAATATTCTATGTGTAAGTCAAATGCATGACCAATGATATGACCCCAAATTTTACTCTAAGGAATATGAAATCAATAAAGAAAAATCTGGGAAAGTGATAGCCAAAGAAATTAGAACTCACAACAATGCATATGTGTTTGAGGGAGCTAAAGAAGAATGTTGCATTAGCAAAAATGGATGAAAGCTAGTTATGGCTTAGACAAATGGGGAATATCAATTTTGACAAGTTGGTTAAACTTAACAAGATAGAGGCAATGAGGGGCATGCCAAAGACATCAAATCCAAATGATTCCATATGCAAACCATGAAATTTTGGGAAGTATTCAAGTGCCCACTTCAAGACAGAATAATGTTCTTTATCTAGACCACTAGAGCTAGTTCATACAAATGTAAGGCACTTCATAATTTTTATTGATGATTATACAAGGGAAACATGGATCATGCTACTTAAATAAAAGTAATAAGCCTTCCATAAGTTCAAGGTATTCAAAGCTCAAGTTGAAAATGAAATGGATATAAAGATCAAGTGCTTAAGATTTCATAGAGGAGGAGATTTTACCTCATACGAGTTCGAGGAATTTTGTAAAGAGCATGGAATTAGAAGACAATACTCAGTAGCCAAAACCCCTCAACATAATGGAGTAGTTGAAATAAAGAATAAATCAATACAAGATATGGAAAGAGATATGATGGATGGATCAAAGGTCCCAAACTCCTTTTACGGAGAATCAAATCAAACAATTGTCGATATATCAAACATATTTCAACTCAGAGTAAACATAAATAAGACTCCCTATGAGTTGTGGAGAGTTGACCATTTTCATATAAGCATATAAGAGTCTTTGTAAGTAAGTGCTATATATAGAGAAATGAGGATAATCTAGGAAAGTTTGACTCTAGAGTTGATGAAGGAATCATTTTTTGTTACTCATCCAAAAGCTAAGGCAATAAGTGATACAAAAAAAGATTAAGAAAGATAATGGAATGCATTGATGTAAGGGTAGATGAAGCATTTAAACAAACAAAAAATCCACAAAGCAATGAATAATTAAATGAGAGAACAAGCACATATCTAAAAAAGGAAGAACAATATGAGCAAGACAAAGAAGAAGAAGAAATTCCACACCAGCAATATAAATTTCCATCTAGGTATGTGAAAAAAATTCATCTTGAAAGTCAAATACTTAGAAATAGAGAATAAAGAGTTGGTAAAAGAAGGAAATTAATCAACACTCCTATACATGTAAATCTAGCAATATTGTCTAAAATAGAACACAAAAGTTTTGACCAAACTAATGAAGATAACCATTAGTCCAAGACTATGAATGAAGAATTAGATCAGATAAAGAAAGGTCACACATGGGAAATTGTGCCTAGAACAAAAGAAAAAAATGTTATTGGAACCAAGTTGGTCTTTAGAAACAAGCTAAATGAATATGGACAAGTAGTGAGGAATAAATCTTGATTGTTCTACAAAGGATATCCACAAGTAGAAGGCATTAATTTTGAAGAACTTTTTTCTCTTATATCTAGACTAGAAGCAATACAAATGTTCTTAACATTTGCATGTTTCAAAAAATTCAAAGTATATTAGATGGATTCCAAGTTTGCATTTATGAATGGTGACCCAAAAGAGGAAGTGTACACTAAGAAACCAAAGGGATTTCAACTATCTAAAGATGCAGATCAAGTACATAGACTAAACAAGGCACTTTGTGGATTAAAACAAGCTCAAAGAGACTCGTATTCAAGGCTTGACAAATATATACAACAACAAGGATTCAAAAGGGGCACAACAAACAATAATTTTTATATTAAAGCTAATGATATGAATTTATTGATTATTGTTGTGTATGTGGATGATATCATTTTTAGAAGTGATATGGATCAAATGGGTCAACAATTTGTAACAAACATGTAGAAGGAGTTTGAGATCTCCATGTAGAAATATTGTTTATACAAAAAGGGGATGAGGGTGAATCAATATAAAGCTACTTGTTAAAAAAAAAAATTTCTTTGAAATCAATATTTAATAAATCATGAATATTATGCATGAGATCAATCATAAAGCATTTCACATTAGCATTATTGAGGACAAAGGAATTTTTTAAGGTGGAAACCTATAAAGGGAGAAAACGACTAATATTCATCTTCTATTCTCAATTATTCTTTATATAAGTTCATTGGCACCCACCAATAGGAAGCACCCACTCCCTTCTATGATTCGTTGGCACCCACCAATAGGAAGCTCCCACTCCCTTCGCTATTTTGCTGGCACCCACAAACATGAAGCACCCTCTCCATTCTTTGTTTTGCTAGCACCCACAACCAAGAAACACCCATTCCCTTGGATTAGGTTGTTGACACCAAGAAACTGGAGGCATCGACCCCCCTTAATCAATTGTGGACCACACTTTCATCCATTTTCAAATTGGATCCACTCATTTTTACAATAACTTCAAAAATAAATACAAATTTCTCCATTGTTCCACAACCACAATTATCATTATTACAATAGAAATATAGCTTCAATATGAAATAACTATTATTCTTGTCAGGCCAGGTAGTAACTCCAATAGGCAGTAAAACTGATTCATCTCATTTCATTAGGTAGGCTATTGTTATATACAAAAGGGTGTGACTGCTCAATTCATCTTCTGATGACTGTTCACATTCCTAATTTAACTATTTACATATATTCACCCAACTGTGAGGATTAGGTGTCAACATTCCCCCCCTTAATCTGAAGGAATGTTGGTGAGTCCAAGCATCGTTCTGAATCTTTCAAGTTTTTCTCTTCCAAGCGCTTTGGTGAAGATGTCTGCAATTTTCTCATTTGTGGAACAATGATGGAGATGGATTGTTTTGGCCTCAACATGATGTCAGATCATCTGATATTTAGTATTGATGTGCTTTGTTCGATCATGGAACTTTGGGTTCTTGGCCAACTTTATTGCAGAGGTGTTGTTAATCATGAGTGGAGTTGATTGTACTTGTTTTACCTACAAATCATCAAGAATTTTCTTGAGCCACACAATTTATTTTGTTGCTTCAGCTGCTGCCAAGTATTTTGCTTCTATTGTGGAATCTGCTGGAACTGATTGTTTGCGTGATCTCTAGGAGACATCCAAGACTCATAACATATCTTGAAGTAGATACCCCAGTGTCTTTGTCTCCATCAAAGTCTGAATCAGAGTATCCAATCAAACTGAAGTCATCCACCTGTGTGTACTTTATTCCATAGTCTTGAGTTCCCTTCAAGTACTTTAGAACTCTTTTTACAGTAGACCAATGTCCTTCACAAGGCTTTTGCATAAACCTAGAGAGGATTCCAATAGCAAATGAGATGTCTGGTCTGGTAGCAGTAAGGTAGTTGAGACTTCCTACAGGCTGTCTATACTTTGTTGCATCCTTAAATTCCTTTCCTTCAATAGATGTGAGCTTTAAGTTTTGTTCCATTGGAGTAGTAAGAGGATTGCACTCTGTCATGCCAAATTTGTTTAACAAATCTCCAATGTATTTCTTTTGAGAAAGAATATGGACTTTGGATGTTGGGTTACTTCGATGCCAAGATAGTAATGAACATAGCCCAAATCAGTCATTTCAAAACTTTTCCCCAATTCCTTCTTTATGGATGCAATGTAGCTTTCATTGTTCCCTGTCATTAAAACATCATCTACATATACCACAAGATATACAACTGTTTTGCCAACTTTCTTGACAAATAAAGTTGCATCATCAAGATCAAAATGATTGAAGTTGAGTTTCAGAAGATGCTCAATTAGTTTTTCATACCAGGCTCGGGGTGCTTGTTTGAGGCCATACAAGGACTTCATAAGTTTGCATACTTTATGTTCATGTCCTTTCATAGCAAATCCTTCAAGCTGGGACATAAAAACATTCTCTTTTAGATCTCCATTCATGAATGCAGTTTTTACATCCATTTGATGGACTTTCCATCCGTTCGGAGCTGCTAGTGCAAAGAGTGTCTGGATGGTGGCCCATTTTGCTGTGGGGGCAAAAGTTTCCTCATAATTGACTCCTTTCTTCTGTGCAAAACCTTTTGCCACAAGCCTAGCTTTGTGCTTGTCAAGTGAGCCATCAGCTTTGTACTTGTTCTTGTAGACCCACTTGCAGCCAATTGGTTTGGTTCCAAATGGAGGATCAACCAGCTTCCAAGTGCCGTTCTTTATGAGGGCATCATACTCCTTTTGCATTGCTTCTTTCCATTCATCATGAGAAGCAGCTTCTTTAAAGGAAGTTGGTTCAAAATCTGTAGACAAGTTCAATTCACAATCATAAGAAACATCCATATCAACAGGTGAATTAGAGTCATCTACATCACCTCCATTTTGTCGTTTGAATTTCTGGTTCTTGTTTCCAATTTCATCAGGATGAACACTTTCAAGTGTCTTTGTCAGCCACTTTGGGGACCTTTTTGATATGGTCCAGGCTGCTCTGTTGATTGAGTTGGGAGTGAATCAAGATTGAGTCTCCCAATTCTATCAATTACATCACTTAAAGCATCATCCGTTGTTGGAGTTTCAGTCGGGGAGAGTATTCTTCAGAAGAAGATTCCACATGTTGATCTAGTATAGGAATCCCCCCTTCAAGATGTGGAATCTGATTTTCAAATTCTTGAAATGATTTCATTCTTGCGAATCTATCCAAGCGATCAAGTTGCCGCTCAACAACATTGCCAGATTTGGATGATTCAAGAAAAATTACATCTCTAGATACAACAAACTTTTTATTTACTTCATCGTAGAGGCGGTATGCTTTGGAGGTGTTTGAATACCCCAGGAAGATACACTTACGACTTCTAGCACCAAGTTTGTTTCTATGTACCTTTGGTATCAAAGCATAACAGGTGGAACCAAAATCCTGAGATGTTTTACCGAAGGAACATGTCCATACCACAATTCATAAGGAGTCTTGTTTCTTATAGCACTAGATGAACATCTATTCTTTATATATGCAGCACATAGAACAACATCAGCCCAAAACATTATCTTTACATTTTTGAAAAAAGCATGGATCGTACCATATTCAAACTTGTTTTGTTCATTCTTTCAGCTACACCATTCCGTTGGGGATTATAAGGCACAGTTGTTTGATGTTTAATCCCATGTTGGCGAAGATATTGTTCAAATTCATTTGATGTATATCCTTTTCCATTATCAGTGCGAATAGACCCAATATGAGATTGTGCATCATTTTCAATCCATTTATGAAAATTCTTGAATGTTAGGAAAGCATCAGATTTGTTCTTCAATAAATAAACCCAACACATTCTGGTGTAGTCATCAATAAATGTCATGATATATTTATTTCCATTTGCAGAAGGAACAGGCATTGGACCACATAAATCTGAATGAATAAGTTCAAGCTTCCTATGTGCTCTTGAATGTGAGTCATGAAAGGACTGTTTGCTATGCTTTCCTAGAATGCAAGCATCACATTGCTTAAGTTTTCTAGGAATTGTAGGCAAACCCGCAACACCATTTTTCTTCAAAAAACAGAGACTGTCATAGTTTAAATGTCCAAATCTAGCATGCCATAATAAACTTGATGGAAGTGTACCTTCTTCATGATGAGAAATATATGAGAAATGTTGTGCATGAGCAGATGTTCCTTGTAGTTTGAAAAGTCTTTCTTCATCTATTCCCCTCATGACAAGTGAGTGATCGGATGCTTTTCTCACCTCAAGCTTGCCATCAAACATATGAATGGAGTGACCTTGCTGGCGGATGTGGACCAAGGACAACAAGTTTCTCTTGAGCTGGGGAGATATAAAACATGATCAAGAGAAAGTCTGAGGAGACCAGGAGGTTTGAAGCCTGATTGTGCGAAGCCCTAATGGCTGATTTTTGACTAATCTGCAAAGTATACTACTCCATCAACATTGTCAGTGAAATCTTCAAAAAAAATATTTTCTATGAGTCATGTACAAGTTGCTCCTGAATCAAGCAAACCAATCATTTTCTCTAGAAGCAAGTGAAGTGTTAAAAATCTTAAACTCCAATGTATAATATGTGCCTCGAATATAGTGAGCAGGTCAGAGGATGCTTTACCTTTGTCTGATCATCAGTTTTACCTTTCTGTGGTTTCTTCTCTGCTCAATTTTGTCCATGGTAGCTTGCATGTAGAGGCATCATGTGATCCATTTCTTTTGCAGCGACTACAATGTAAATCTGCCTTTTCTCCTTGAGAATGTCTGCCCCCTGCCTCTGAAGTATATTCCTCTTCCTCTTCGTCCACCTTTTCCTCTTGTAGAATCTTGAGCATGATACTTTTCTTTATGAGCTAGGCATACAGTCTCTTTAGAAGATTCAGGGACTGTCTTCTTTCCAAAGGCTTTTTCTCTTTCAGCAAACTTTTTCACAAGAGAGTCAAAGGTTATATCTTTGAGATTTCCATTTGCTTGCAAAGACTCAAGATAATTGGAGTATGTAGAATAAATTGCCTTGAGAAAAGCAATAAGAGAGATATCCAGCTCAAATTTAGTGGATTTGATATCATGCATTATAGACTTTATTTCAGATGCAAGAGCAAGAGGATACATATTTTGCAGTTCAAGACTGAAGAGTTTAATCATAAGTTGAACGACTTCAAGTGCAGAATGGGAGTCATAGAGTTCTTTCAGCGTTTGTAAAGCTTCAAAGGCAGTTGAATGTGATGAAATGTGGCGACTCACCTCCTTATTTACAGATGTTGTGATTAATGCATATGCTTTGTTGTTCTTGTTTTCCCATATGGCGAGCTCTTTGTCTGATGTAGGCTTTTCTGGGTCACTGTCTCCTTCTCCGACACACACTCCTTTCCACAACTCATTGAAGATGAGGGTGTGTTGTATCATCTGGGACCAGTCAGTTCTCCTTTCCAGTGAGAACTATTCCTATCATAGAGATGATTGAATGCATTCTGTAAAAAATTACTTCTGCTGATAAAAAACTTTTGCTGATAGACTAATACTTCTGATGGCAAAAAAATTGCTCTTATGAAGAAAAAAAAAACTTCTGCTGCTATACAGTCAAATTTTTCTCAAAGGGGTAAAAAGATTTCAAAGTCTTTATGCACTATAT
>APFE031030848.1:54620-83511 GCA_000404065.3 Pinus taeda
TTTACTCCAATGTTACATTGTGCCTCAACATAGTGAGCGGATTCAAGTGCTTTACCTTTTCTGTATCATCAGTTTTACCTTTCTGTTGGTTTCTTTTCTGCTCAATTTTGTCCCATGGTAGCTTGCATCCAGAGACATCATGTTATCTATTTCTTTTGCAACGAATACAATGTAAATCTGCCTTTTCTCCTTGAGAATGTCTGCCTCCCCTGCCTCTAAAATATCTTCCTTTTCCTCTTCATCCACCTCTTCCTCTTGTAGAGTCTTGAGCAAGATGCTTTTCTTTATGAGAAAGGCACATAGTCTCTTCAGAAGACTCAGGGGTTGTCTTCTTTCCAAAAGCTTTCTCTCTTTCAGAAAACTTTTTCACAAGAGAGTCAAAAGTTATATCTTTGAGATTTCCATTTGCTTGCAAAGAATCTAATTGGAGTAAGTAGGATAAAGTGCTTTGAGAAAAGCAATGAGAGGGATATCCATCTCAACCTTAGTGGATTTGATATCATGCATTATAGACTTTACTTCAGATGCAAGAGCAAGAGGATCATTATTTTGCAGTTCAAGAGTGAAGAGTTTAATCATGAGTTGAACAACTTCAAGTGCAGAATGTGAGTCATAGAGTTCTTTTAGTTTTTGTAAGGCTTCAAAGGTAGTTTAATATGACGAAATATGGCGACTCACCTCTTCATTTACAGATGCTGTGATTAATGCATAGGCTTTGCTGTTCTTGTTTTCCCAAATGACGAGCTCTTTGTCTGAGGTAGGCTGTACTGGGTCATTGTCTCCTTCACCGACACACACTCCTTTCCACAACTCATTGAAGATGAGGGTGTGTTTTATCATCCAGGACCATTCATGATAGTTCTCCTTGCCAGTGAGAACTATTCCTACCATGGATATGATTGAATGCATTTTGTAAAAAATATTTTGCTGATAGAAAAGAATACTTTTGCCAATATACAGTAACAATGTATTAAAAAATTTCTGTGGGAAACGATTTTGGTTGTTTAATTCATATCACAGTCAATAATCAATCATTCACCGCGAGCTCTACAAAGTTGGAGCAACAATGGCATCAACCGCGAGCTCTACAAAGTTGGAGCAGCAACGACATCACAATTTCAAAGCTCACTGAAAAGAAAAAAACACCATAAATCCCCTTGAATCTCTAGACCTTGAAGGTGACACCACAATAATAAAAAAATATGGCAGCGTTAAAGTGCTGGAAAATGTTTAAAAAAAAATGGGACAACGTTAACAAAACAATACACACTAAAAATTGCGTTGGGCATTTCCATGCATTTTAAAGACACACTAAAAATGCGCTGTCCAATCTAAAAATTGCGTTGGGCATTTCTAGGAATTTTAAAGACACACTCACAAGAAATCTGCCGCTGCTAGGATATGGTGAAAAGGCCAAATCCTAAACCCAAGCACACTGGAACAAATGCGAATTAACCCCAAATCTGAGGCGACAATCTTTTTTTTTTTCATCGAAACTCGAACTCAAATGAGAACGGACCGAGAAATGTATGTCTCAGAATTTTCCCATTCGATATGATTTAAATATGGGACAACGTTAAAATGTTACCATTCAATACCGCATTCAAATGTTACCATTCAAATTTCGATACCAAGAGCGAATTTCAGATATATGGAAACGAACAGAAGCCTGAGACTGATTCCCATGCCATTGATAGTCACAACCAAGATGTTTTCGGAGCCATTGCTGATGAGGGGTGAGCTATTGCATAAGGGAAGCCTGAAAATCCTCAGTCGATTCTTTTTTAATCACTCTCACAAATGTAACTATTTGCGCTCCATACAACAACAACGAAGTTACATTTCACAATGCACAGTAGCAACCAACATATTCAATTGACCAGCGTATTCAACGCAGATTCCTTCAGCATACACCACTTAGTCATTAGCGCTAAAACAAGAAATGACAACGCTATTCAAAAAAATTTAACGTACAATGCTTATGTCTGGACAGTATGGACAGATGCGTAGTGCTGGAAAGGAATATGGTAGAGGCAGGTTATTTCAGGACAGAGGGGAATAAGGTAGAGGCAAAGGTAGAGGCCAGGACAGAGGAGTTACAGGAGCATAATAGCTAAAACAAGGAGCTAGCTCTGATACCATGTCAGGCCAGGTAGTAACTCCAATAGGTAGTAAAACTGATTCATCTCATTTCATTAGGTAGGCTATTGTTATATACAAAAGGGTGTGACTGCTCAGTTCATCTTCTGATGACTGTTCACATTCCTAATTTAACTATTTACATAAATTCACCCAACCGTGAGGATTAGGTGTCAACAATTGTGTCATCAACAATAATAAAATATTCGACAATATCAACTCTGCTTAACATCACAACACTATCAATACTTTGTGATATAAACTCTTAATTCTAGTCATACTATCACTAGATCTACAATATCGCCATAGTAATGTTATTTGCAACACATCACAAGCACTCATACAATTTGAACGGTAATATCATCAATGCAAAATAATATCTACTTGAGCCTTTCTATTATTAGTCTTACAATTCAAACACTTTGTCAAAAACCATGACCACCACAAGATCAACTAAATACCTTTTCATATTGTCAATAACAACCTCATTCATCAAATATGAGGTTAGATCAACAAACATACACTATAAAACTCTAGTCATATAATTAAAATTATAAAGACACAATATTGGCATAACAATGCATCCCTCACAACAATACTCAGTCATCAAAAGGATTTCATCCTTGCAGTATGTCCATGGTAGCTCATCAACAATCATATAGCCAATTCTAAATCAATAAATATGGTTAGCCATGCACAATACATGAGCTTTCCATACAACTCTACATACCCAAGAAAATACACATATCTCTCTATCAAAAGTTACTGCTCCCCTGTCATACAATTATAATAGAAACAAAATCTACAGATGACAACTTCAGAAAAATATAACCCTCAGGCATAACGCTCAAACCTTTAGACAAAACTTTAGAATGCATGCATGTTAGGAAATCACCAGAGACATGTGATTATACACATAGAGATTGTCTTGGATCCCTTATCACCAGAAAAAGGGAGTTTAACCACCAGTAGAAGGTGTGCACAAGATCAAACTAGATCACCATACATACTTAGTCATAACTAGATAAGAGATATTACTAATTAATCTTGGTTAGAAAAGATAATACCTAGATTTGCAATCACTCAAAACAAAGACAAGAGATCGTTGAGCCAAATCAAACCCATAGAGAATTCTACCATAACATATCCACAAAACATCATGCCATAATAAACCCATAAGTTCTCTATATAAAATTAAATTAAAAGAATTTCCATGCCATTACAAACCAACCTATGCATTTTTCAGATCGAACTATAGAAATAACAAGTGGAAAATAAAATATTATGCTAGATCAGACTATCAAAACATGGTGCCAGACCACATTAAAAAGATCATTGTACTATAAAACTCTATATAAGAACAAATCAAAAGTTGTTCCAAAACAATCCACAAGTTAAATTTAACTATGGAAATCACAAACTAATACCTTTGTGCATTAGATTAAGCCAAATGAAGATTGGACACACTCATAATTAAGTCTGTTGTCATATTGGCATTAAAACAAATTAAAAATAAGGGGAAATCCAAAAAATGAACCAAACCATATGTTATTACCACTATGGGAAATTAAACTCCATATGTGTTTGATCAGACCATCATCACAATACGCTCTTGAACCCTCACAATCTCCACTATTATGCGACCATATCTATGATTATGCCCTCATAGGACCAAATCATGATGGTGATCGAATCCATAACCCGTGCCAACAAAAAATACAAATCATGAACACTTACGACACCATGGTCTCAATCACTGTGGTCGCTCTCAATAGACATTAGAATATAGATAATATCTTAGCCCCACACTAGAACACAAAAAATATGGATCAATCTTTGGAGGTGTTAGAGGAATCATTTGACTTGACCGACTAGTCAGATAGAAAAAGGCCGACTAGCCCCATTCAAGTCGGTAGTTTTCATTTTAACGTAAGATTAACTAATGGCAGTTTAAGAAGCATAATTAGTTGGATAGTTAGACCTGCATAAAAATTCTGCTGGTCTATATATATGTGTCTGTATAGCAATGTAATGACTGCCTTTTATACATAATAATAGTATATCTGTGTTTGACTTGGCTATCTCTCCATTACTGCATTCTCATATCTTTGTATGATCACTGTATAATTGATTGAAGTCCGTTTACTGGTAACCATGTTCACTATTCACTAGATTACAACATTGGTTCTGTTGTCGACAACAAAACCAATGTTTTAATCTAGTGAATAGTGAACATGGTTACCAGTAGACAGACTTTATAAAGATATGAGAACAAAATAATGGAGAGATAGCCAATTCGAACATAAAAATATTCTTATTATGTATCAAAGACAACCATTACACACACACACACACACACACACACACACACACACACACACACACACACACACACACACACACACACTAGCGGAAAAATTATGTTTCTTAAACTACCATTAGTTGATCTTACATTATAAAGATATGAGAACAAAATAATGGAGAGATAGCCAATTCGAACATAAAAATATTCTTATTATGTATCAAAGACAACCATCACACACACACACACACACACACACACACACACACACACACACACACACTAGCGGAAAAATTATGTTGCTTAAACTACCATTAGTTGATCTTACATTACAATGCAGACTACTAACTTGACTAGGGATAGTGGCCATTACAATGCAGACTACTAACTTGACTAGGGATAGTGGCCCTATTTCTATTTGACTAGTCAATCAAGTCAAATGGCAAAGACATGTATCTGGAATAGAACTCCCCCTAATTTTGTGCATCAGAAACTCCCTGTAAGATGTCTTGCAAAATTTGAATCATCCATAGAAGTTGTGTACAACATGCGGTACCTTGTGTGCTTGCCCTGCTTCACACAACCATCTGTCCTTTGCACTTGTGCGACTACTTTCACACAGATCTATAAAGAGCGCGAAGGGGTGCTTTCTAGATTCTTTATCCTACCGTGTTTTTATTATAGATCTTAACTTAATTGCACATACCCAATATTCTCCTTAATCATTCAACATTTATAACCAGTGCACACAATCATAAACTGTAAAGAGATGCATAAATATCATATAAGTAATAAACACATGGAATTCTAGAATTAACTTATCTTTTATTAATCCTATGTTCAAGTACAATCCCAACTCCGCCTTGTGCACTCAATTGCAGGGGTCTACACACACAGCTGCGGACTCTAACATGCCTCTGTGCACTCAGTTGTAGAGCCTCTTACTACTACTACAACCCAAGACTCGGACTTACATACTCAGAGTGAATTCCTCATCCAAAACCCATATAATTTTCTGAAGCTAAGACTCCCTTTTATCCTTAGAGCCTTGCTCTATTTATACAACCATGGTCCGCAGACCATGGGTAGGACAACACATTCTATATTAAATTACATTATTTTAGGGCAGATAACCCTAGACTCTCACACTCCGCACCAATATTTTGTGGGGTCTTTACATTACATTGACCAAAACTCGAGCTTTAAGCCCCAAAACATGCTATGGGGGGATCCGTTGCCCAATAGGCCCCCAACACAATCATATTGACTTGTCCCAAGTCACTCAACTACTGCGGTGATCTTCACGCGGAGGCCATCTAGTAACTTCTGTGGGTCGCTTACGTCTGCAACACATTCTTCCGCTGTCCGCTGTATTAGCTGTGTGTGAATCTTCAATGCATCGTTGTCAGGGGCACCTTCTAGCCTTAGCACATATGTACCCTACATCTGGGCCAACTTTCCCTCGATCGTGGCGGTGACCATGTATGCTTCCTTGAGCCAAGGATGGATGTGTGCTTTAAGCACTGCTTCTTTCTGGTGCTGCGTCCACCTATTCCTTTAGAGCCTGGGCCTCCTTCATCTTGGCAAGTCGCTGAGTAAGGGTGACCGTCTGTGTGGTCCCCTTGATATTGTCATATGCCTGTTGTAACTGCCATGCTTCTGTCTCTAGGCACTGTATGGTTGGATCTTCATGTAGTGAGGTGAGCATGAAGAGGGACTGATCCAACAATCCCGTGCAGTCCTATACAACGTGATTTATTGCTTCCAACCCCACTTAAATTGCGCGGTTACGTTGCTCTCATACTTCCAGGGGTGTAGAGGGCTGTGCCTTTACCTGTAGCTTAGTGATCTACAGGTTCAGTTCCAACTGAACCTTTGCGGCCTCCTCCTGGGCCTTG
Organism: Pinus taeda; assembly: GCA_000404065.3. Classification (NCBI taxonomy): domain Eukaryota; kingdom Viridiplantae; phylum Streptophyta; class Pinopsida; order Pinales; family Pinaceae; genus Pinus; species Pinus taeda. The sequence goes on from APFE031030848.1 coordinate 60,960, forward strand.
CAGACTTCAACCGCTAGTTTGTGAATCTTTTCTGCTGTTGGGAGTACCGCCGACACGAACAAATCTAGTATTCTACTACAAGCCTCCTCCATGACCTATTCCAATCCCTTGGTTTGTGCGACCAGGTTGTCACACTGCAGGTTGAGCTATTCTAAATTTAACTTTTTCTCGCTCAAGACTTGGGGGCATGACCCTCCTAGGCACAAAGCTCAGTAGTTACCCCATCCTATAGTTGGTATAGGATTTCTCTCGGAAGGACGACCAAATTCAACCCCCAGCCCTTCATTTGACTTCCTGTGGCCCTACCACCATCGGCTGTGGCTAAGACTCTGCTTTCTGGTAATACCAAAGTGTTCGCTGTGCGGGCGTGCAACATTTTCTTGACTTCGGTTGTTCCTGCCGCAATGTGTGGTGTCATGATTCCTGGGGGTCACACTTGTAATGCCTAAAACTACACTCTTAGCGCCCCCAACACAATTGTCTGCTCTGTGATTAATTCTTCAAAAGCATCCTTCGTCTTTTTCCCTTGGGTTGACTTCTCCTAGACACATGGCCTCTTGAGTTGAGTCGATGTCAGTGTCGGTTCTGTGTGTTCCTCCGTTTGATCCTCCCTTTGTTTGTCTTGTACTGTGGACATTTCTTGGCTTCCTTCAGGCTCTCTGACTAGCATGGTTGTAGTCTCTGCTGCCTCAGTCACCTTCTATTGTGTGGCCGCTTCTTGTCCCTGACGCTTTCTCTCTACTAGCTACGCGATGGGCAACTTGGTTTCCTTCTTTCACTGTTGTGCTACGATATTTTCCATTTCTGCCAAGTCCGGGGCACACTGCTTCGGAGGCCAGGGCTCCATTACCAAAAATATCACATCATCTATCGCAATGAACGGAAGCTTTGCCAATGTTCATGCGGGATCTTTGCGTGCTCGAATATACAGGTTATGCATATCTACCTTGAACTCTGCCGCACTCTGTAAGCTGTTATGGACTGTAGGGGACAAGCGCGGCCAATGGTTGATCCATATTCATATGTTCACCTCTACAAACACCCAAAACACCTTTATCTCGTGAATCCTCGTCATGTCTTTCGTTTCCCAGAGCGAGGTGTACCTCGCGGCTTCGGGTAGGTCACCCTTCATCGTGGGAAACTGGTTGTCTTCCAGCATCTCTCTTGCAACCAACAAGATGGATAAGAGCAACCACGCATAGTGGAAGTCTTACCCTCCTCCTGGGCCTCTCTATAGTTTGTTAAGAACTTGTCACAGAGGAACTGTGCCCAGTTGAACTGGACTGCCTCTGCACACTACTTTGCTAATGCAATTACAGATGCTGGCACTTCGTCAGTTCGACATTTCCTCATTATCCTGCAGGGCCAATATCTGGGTGGCTATGCGCACCCCTTGGTCCTTGATGCTTGCGATTAAGTATCCTTACTTCCTCTTCTACAACTTATATTTGGCCTTTATAGCTTCTGCGAGGGCCAAGTCACTGCTCTTTCCTACTATGGTTGCGGGGTCGTTTCCTTTGATGGGTAGTCGATAAATCTAGTGAATTAAATCGGTCGTGATGGGAATCAGCTCCTCCAACCAGAGATACCCATCATGTACTAGGCACAACAGCTACTAGATGACAAAAATTGTGATGGGCACGTGGTGGTAGTGGGGTATCCATCGTAGATGGAGTAATCTAGCCCTCTCCACACCGCGTAACCATTTATGCTGCAGTAATTTCTTTGCGGCCAACGGTGGGAAATTATCGCTATCTGCGAGGTCCTAGTATTTGAACTTCATATTAGGTACCCATCCCATTGGTGGACCTTCAAACCTTATTTCATTCGGGAGGATCGGGGCATAGAGTGCACTCTTCGTGGCCTCCAGGTCCTTCAATATCTTGGCTTTTCCCTTCCACGGAGGGATGTAGGGGGTAACCTTATCACCGACGACACTTGGGAGACAGTCTTTGCCTCATTGTCCTACACTTCAATTTGGGTGATCAGAGCTTGCAAATCTTCCTCCTCCTCCTTGATTTTAAGGCTGATGGCTTTGCCCTTCTCTGTCATTGACAATTTAATAAACCGGGGGTTCTGTGGTGATACACGAACTTTCCCACTGTTTTCTTGTCCTTCTATGGTCACGATGTGTGTGGTGACTTTGGGATCTCTGGTGCAGTTACTGCCTCTCCAGGCTCCCCCTGGATCATACGAGGCTCTGGGGTAACTTCCATGAATCGAACCCTGGTTCTCACAGCCGTCATCGTGTCTACACTAGATCCATTCAGTCGTGTACTCAAGGGCGACAAGAGTGCTTGGTGCTCAATGCTTTGTACTGGCTCAAATCTTAAACAACCAAGTGTTGCTTTGAGGCTAACCCAAGGGATTTTATAGTATCATTTGAATTTGAATTCGAACATTCCCTCCACTTTTGAGTCATTAATACCTTCTTGGCAGCAGATCGTCCCGAATCTAGCTCTTAATTCTTGTTTTAATTGCCCACCGCCCGCTCCTTTCTGACTTAACTTGGACTTCTTGTCATGAACAATGACATCAACGGTCACCTTCTAGCCTACTTATGCAGCAGCGTAGCCCCTTATGCACGACCACAACCCCTGTGACATACTGACCCTACGCGTAACCTCCTTCCTGTGCAGCTCTCCTACAAACTTGTTTATAGTCCCGCACTCTCTTTCAACTGCTTGGAGCGCTGAGACTGTGCTTTCTACGGATAGTGATTAGGAAATCAATACCAAGTGTCAAAAAATTATCAACAATGAAAGTGATTAGAACTGGTTCAAACCTAAATGACTAGATAGAGCTTGTCCTCTTGATTCCGGTGCCGCAAATAGTTTGAAAAACGGACTCCGTATGCAGAAGTTATGCTAAAATGAAAATTTCCCAATACTCTCCATTTTTATGAATTAAAAAAAAAATTAAAATAGAATATTCCAAAGAATATTTGGAATATTCCATTTTGGAGCATCGATCGTGGATTGAACACACAAACTCATACATAACAACGCAACGGTTTAACCAATACACCACCAGACAATTCTTATATGGCTTACAGATTAATTGTTATTTAAAGTTTGAATATGGTTTAGGCAGGTCCCAATGGGGGCTAGCCCCGGCTCCACAGGACCATGGCCCCAAAAATATGGTGTAAACCCACAATTTGGCGGTCAAAACTTAACAGTTAACATTGCGGTGGTCACAAGTCATGGCGGGATTCACGGTCCCACTGAACGTTAACCACAAGTCTGGCACGAAATCCGATGTAAATCAAATCTACCAAATGTAGTCACATGCACATGGTTAGCTTTGGTGGTTAAGGGCCTAACTGGTAGTTAGGTTGGTGGTCTCACCATATTTAGTGGGCTTATCTGGCCTTAACTAAAGTTAACTTGAGTTTCTTTAGGGGTTGACTGGCAGTTCATGAATATGCCATAACTTTGGCTAGGAAAGGCCTTTTGAGATGATTTTTTATTTTTATTTTGGGTCTCTTCAAACTTCTGGAGCCACTGGCATAGGTTTCACAGTGAATAAAGGTCATATTCAGGTGTTTTTTGTTTGGGAAAGTTCCAGGAGCCATCGGGGCCTGTTCAGTGTTGGAGCTGCATTGGGCTGTGTGCATCCATTGGAGGTGAAAAAAGCCTATTTTTGCTGTTATGAACCTTCTTAATCCAATGAAGGTGTTTTCAGAACCATTTGGAGAGTTCTAAAGGCCGAGATGCTGAAGGGGAGTTTTAGGCAACCTAGAGCCATCCATGATGGAAGGCCTAGATCGGGGATGTAGTGCTTGTTTTGAGCAAATGAATAGTCATTTGTTGATGTCAGATATGTGATGGAGACATTATCAGAGGTTTCAGAGACATTTGAAACATTCTGAAGGAGTTTGTTCCATTAAGAAGCTCAGGGAAGCTTAGTGCACTTGCTGAAGGAATCAAGTCCAAGGGAGCCTGGATCTGCCTGCACAAAGAGGACAACCATGACATGGATGTATATGGTTTTTCTAAACCCATAGGTTCAGTTAGTAACCTTTTGGAGTTGAGTGTGGAATTTGTAAAAGAATTCAAGCCATAATCCCAAAGAGCCAAGTCAAGTTGACTAGAGCTCTCAGGAGATGTAGCCCACGAGATTGGGGTGAAATCCTTATTAAATTTGTTGTTATGTGTGATGTTTATTTGCTGCCTTATATGTCTAATATATTTGTTTAATATCAGCAAAAACAAATTAAGTTAAAACACATAAACAAAAGAAAATACATACACCTCTTTCAAGCTAGAATTCCGCATAACGTCAAGTTCAAGCAAGGTCTTTTTTAATTAAATCTGAGTGTTTACTTCAATTATTTCTTTAGGCAAAGTCTGTAGAGGGCCAGGTAGCTTCTGGATCTCAGCCTCTCTTTAGAGGTGACATATCTAGTAAATGCCCCTACAGTCTATCTCTGTATTAGAAATAAGAAGTTCTCACATTTTCAGATTTAAACTTGGAGTATGTGTGCACTCATTTACATAAATGAAATGGATACCTTGCACCCTTTTTCAAGTACATTCCATTTTCAGATGAGATTGTCAAGTGGGCACACCACATGCATGAAGCTTCCCTGCACCTGCCAGCCCTTAGTTACCCTCACGCCAGTCAATGCCTCACATCCTTCCTTATACGGTGCATTCCCTGGTTACTTTGTTTGATAATGTGTGGTTGCAGCCATGGTAGCAGCACTAGAAATTCTCGGCTACAATATTCTAATGTGGTGGTTTGGCTTCCTGTATCTTGTCTTGCCCTTCCATTGACATGACATGTTTGTGCATTTATGGTCTCCAGTTTTTTTATTTCCACGTTTATTACCATGCTTTTTTGCTTCAGTCGTACCTAAGCTTCTTTGAGTTGGTGAAGTTTCAAGTTCCCCTGCCGAATGACTTCCTGTAACTGCATAATTCCTTTACCTGGGTCCTCGCGTACTATCCTAACTGCAGGAGCTGTGGTATGAGGACTCTTCTTTGTTCTTATGGTTTCATCTCCTCTCATCAGTGTTGGGATTGCCTCCACACTCTAGTTTTTTCTTATGGCCCTATAGGCCCATTGAACCGCTAATACGCGTAGGTCCCAGTCAGTTCATCTCGCCTGGTGAACTTTGTTCATGATTTCACAGAGATTTTTGAATGCCCCGTCATGGAATTGCTTTCACTTTTCCTGCTGTAGCGTCTAGTTTCGACTTTTGATCCTTAGTCTAGGATGTGCTTGCACAACACACATCTGCACCCATCGACATAGGTGGGCGCGCAAACTGTGTCGTCTTGGCTGCCCAACTCCCATTCAACATTGGGAACTTCCAAACTGTAAGCGCATCCGTCTTCTACATTCACGCCAGTTTTCAATGGTCTTCTGATGTGTACTCCACCATTGTGTGGGTGTCGCATGCAATGCCCATTCCAGCTCACCATACCGCTGCTGTTTTGGTACTGCACTTTCAAATTTGTCTAAGAATTCATCCACTATTGTTACCCCATCATATGTTGGCAGTTACCTTGCTTATGTTGTAACACGCTGTAGTGATGTAATCATCATGCTGCAATTTCGCGTTGTCACTTCACGCAACCAGTTTTGCCAGCATTCTACTTCTTCATCTGAATCCAAAGTACAAGAAATATAACGTTCCCACGAGATTCTCCCATTTGCAGTTGGGTTCACTCGATCCTAGTCTTGCACCATTATCTGGTAAATGCAATCTAGCTCATCATTGCACTCCTTTGGCTAGATCTAGCAGAACCACTACGCGTAGGGACTTTTTCTTGAATATCATCTTTCACTTATTCAAGTTGATGACACCATTCATATCAGTGGCCCAGTCTATTCCTAGCAACACGGGATAAGGGTTGATGCCATCAACAATCTCTATTACTTCAAAGTCTGTTTGCGTGTTCGTGCCTTCAATATCAACTGTTACCCCTTGCAACCTCCCCATGGGAAAAATATTCTGTTGATTTGCCATTTTTAATTAAATATGGGACCGCTGCTAAGCGGGCTTGCCCATGCATTCCCATGTCTGCTTTGGTAACACATTCATGTCTGAACCCAGGTCTAGGATTACCTGGTCCATTTCGTATTCACCAATTTGCGCTGTTAATCTCATTTCCCTCCTGGTGTGCAATGTATGCTTTCCTAGTTTCCGGACTACGTGCGGTTCACCTGACCCCGCGCACCTAGTGATCAGCTCTTGTAGTCCTTTAACTACCTTATTGTCGCGCATCAATTTCATACATGTCTCTAAAAATGTAGTAAGCATAGAAGGATCCATTCCTGGTTCTGGTTGATCCTTACTACCTGAAGTAGAGGCCTCCGTGAAGCTCTTCTTAGCTTCCATAAATGTTTCCATTACGTGTTCCAAGTCAAACTCAGGTTCCTTTGTAGGAGCCTGTTGAAGCCCTGAAAATCAGGTCTACAACAAGGGGGATACCCACCCGGTCTGGACCTTGGTTGGAAGCTCCTTTTCCGTTTGGTATAGTGGGTCCGACAAGGGATATGGGACCAGTTCCCACATTTATGTGTGTGTGTGAAGGATTTATATTTCCTTTCTAAAAGTTCCTAAGTGAAATGCTCTAATTCTAACTCTAATCTAATGATATGCAATTGTATTCTAATGAACATAAATATCTAAGTCTACACTAACTCGGGGTGTAATCCTTCTGTTATGCGATCTAAAAAGATTTCAGATAACAATAGATAATAAAGATCATTCAACTGTTATGAGAAAAGAATTCAATATAGACAAACCACTTCGTATAAAAAGTTAGACGAAACAATTGCGAAAAACATATCACATAATAAGCTACTCATACATTAAGCATAAATAAATAGCTATCACCATACAAAAGTGCCAAATGATAACTCAGGCATTCACATGTTAAAATATAAACAACTGAACATGAATATCACTTTAACACAGAGGCAGAAATAGTTAAGAGATAAAAGTACCATTTATAACTAGTTCTACTCATGAGCTTCAAGAGATAATGATTTATCTCTTCTTAATGCAACATCCACTAAGAGTACATAAGTGCAACATCAATAGCAGATACTAAATGCAGATATCAATAAATCCTATTCCGTTCATTCATCAAAACCTCCTTGAAGGGTGCAAAAGTGCATGTTTTGAGGACAAGTTTTTGATAAATTTCTGGACCCTTCTCTAAATGCATGAGAAGGGTTTAAATACTAATAACTAAATTTAAAAATAACTTATTACAAAAATGTAGGATACGGTTTAAATGACCATCCTTTTTCTAGGCAAAAGTAAAGCAAAATTAATACTAATATTGCATCTAAACTTAACAACTGACTATTTCTATATCTGATCCTTGAAATCGCAAGCATTCAACATTTTCTTGAGTAGGGTTGGCTGGCTGACTTCAGACTTCAACTGTCATGAGAAAACGAAATCAACAAGAGCTGGCCCATCTTTTCGGCAGAATTGATGACGCATTTGAGAGTCATACACTGGCTGTGCGGTTTTACCAAATATGCCTAGTAAGAATCCCAGTTCAACTTAGTTAATCTTTTGATTGATTCTGCCTTTTCTTGAGCCTTCTATCTCCAATTTGCTTGCAATTGTTGTACAAATATACATTCTATTTTGAAGATATTTCGGACAATTGCTACTGGTTTTGGGATTTACGTTTTACTTTTTTACCTCTAGCATTGTTTTTTCGAATTTTTGGGCTTACAGGTAACTGAGCAATTAGAGGCTTTCCATTTCAAGAAGTTTTACCTAGCGATGTGCGATTAGTGCTAGGCGCTAATCGTGCATTGGAAATTGCCTCCGTTTCTTGATCTGGGCTTCCTTGGTGCGATTTTCACCTCTTGTACGCTTTCTTTCAGTGGATGTAAAGCTCAAATTTTGTGAAAATAATAATTCCGTAAATTGTCTGTTTTTTATGTCCGCGTTGTCCAATACCCATTTAATCATATCTATGTAGGGGAGAATTTTGGGCCTTTCCGCTATCTGGTGCAAGAATGAACAAGCTAAATTTGCAACTGATGCTTCAGAGGATCCCTGTGAACCTGCAGAAGCCATAACCTTCGTCACTTTGGGATTTTCTTCTTCAAGTAGATTATACATGCCTTCCCAAGTCATGATACCAGCATCTATGTTACAGGTGGTGTCTGTATATAGGGGTGTCATTTCTTTGTCGTCAGAACTTGGAGCTTTGCCTTTCTTCCCCATGATATCTTGTGTACTGCTTTGTATAGTTCTTTGTTCTTCATTGCTACAGTTTACAAGTGAGGTGAGAGTAATGATAAGGAAAGGTGATCGGAAAGCTTTTAAATGCTGAAGACGTAAAAAATTATACCACCTTACGTGAACTGACTCTTTGATAAGCGCAAAACCATATTTCATTAACAACTAGCAACTAACTCATTAATTAGCATTAAAGTGCATAACCAAGTCTCGGTTAATGGAAAAATTTTTCTTGAATAACGAGCAGGAAAGATTCGCGATGAAGTGATTTTTCGATTTTCTTCGCAATATCGTAGATCACTGTATCGTATTTTTACGATATCATTCTGCCGTTCTATCGCAATATCGCCCTGCCGCTTTATCGCAATATTGCAATATTGTAGGAATGAGACATGTGATAATTTTGTTAATGTGATTTCTGCGAAATTCGATTTTGCGATATGCGTCATCGCATATCGGCGATTTGGGGTTTTTTAGCGTAAGCGGTCTTTGATGCATGCGATGCGATATATATTTTTTAGTATGTAGTATCGCATCGCGGTCTCGCAATCTCAGAATTCGGCTTGTAAGGGAGTATCCTATTGTTCCTTTTGCGATGCGATATTTCTTACGGAGCAATCTTACCTTATCATGAAACTTAAGTTTTTTTTTAGATTTTTCGAGGGTATTTTCTTAAGTTAATGATGGTAGGTTTTATTAAAAAGGAAATATAAGCACTAATCCATTTTTTAAATTTTTTGACTAAGGGCCCCCACTTATTTAGTATTAATAATAACACTAGATAAGAAGGGGGGTTGTCGCTGGCCACAAAAATTGGCGATTCACTTGGAAGAACTAGTTATCTCTACTTTTCTTTTGAATTTTCTAAACTTCCAAAACAGAAAATTTTCCAGAAGGTTAAACTTTTTATAAGAAGAGCTTCGATGTAAATCACATGAAAGAGACCTTTGTCAATGCGTTTCGAACCAACTAGTATGGTTCATCGTCTCGACAAGTTGAAGAAACATATCTGGCCTAGCATGTTAAATAGACTGAGCAGAGACTCCAACGGCTAATTAACAGCTAATTTGGACTCTAAGGCTAGGTCAAAATTATATTAATAAATTTAATATTATTTTTATTTTAATAATCTTAAGATTAATAATATATTATTCTATTTCTATAAATAAGTAAAATTAGGTACAATTAATACATGTGAGAATAGCATCAACACTAAAGTAATTCTAAAGGTTATTAAAATTATATAAATAAAATAAAAAATGATTTATTTAATAATATCCATTCTTAGTCAAAATTAATAATGATAATCGGTTGTTAGGATAGAAATAAATGAGTACTAATATTATTAGGATACAAATAAATATATAATTTTAATAGAAAGACAAAGTACATTATGCTTTTGCATATCAATGATATTTTGTTTCTTTTTTTTTCAACTTTGATTATTTACTCCCTCAAGCTAGTCCTTGTATCTACATCAGTCACTACTTGGTTTATAAAGATAAAAATAAAGTCTTCTCTGTAAATTAGTTTTGAATATGATCATTTGTCGTAGGTAGAGCCTCTACTGCCAGCAGGTGTTTATAGCCTCGACAGGGTTACCTGTTACCCAACAATGATCCTGTATCCTACTTAGAAATATACAATTTTTAGAGAAAAATCCATATCCACACTTTTTGCTTTCATTTTCTTTTTTACCCTTAAAGAACAATGTCTTGGTTTGATAGCCAATTTATGACACAGTCATTCACTTGATTTATAGCTTTGTTGAACAATATGGCTCGTGATGAGACCCCTTGTCTTTTGATTGCAACAATCTTGAGTCATTTCCCTGTTGTGGTATGCAGTATTGGCAAAGTCAGCAAGCTATAATATCTATGATCATGATAAGTCGGCTCGTGATGAGACCTCTTACTCTTTAAGTTAAAGTGTATCATTGTTTCATTCTTTGAGCGTTGTAGTTTCCTAGGTGGGGAGGAAGTCATTGTTTCCTTAAGATAGCTCTGGATGACAATGGTAGAGTTTTTGGAAAGAGCTTTTCTACAGAGAATCTTCATTTTGTTATTGATACCTTTCATTAGACTAATATAAAACAATTTCCCACTAAAGGTCATTTTTTATCAAAATTTACAAAGTTGAAACTAGTATCATTTCTAGGTCTAGACTCTTTAACTGTATCTTTCAATAATAACGATCGGTTTTCTAAAAGAATTCTATTTATACAAGTGAAAAAACAAAATCTAAAAGAGAATTTGTGTCTTTTTCGTGAATTCTAAATGTAACCATTTACAACCAGTTTTATTATGGAAATAAAAACTAATCTACAAACTAGAAGAAAGATCTCCTATGGAAAATATTTTTTGAGGATCTGTCTGTTAACAAGTAAAGAATATCTTTTTCCTGTTAAATCCTATAACATAAAAGTGGATGAACCTATTACTTCTATGATTTGAAAAGGGCCAAGCCACATTCTTTGAAATTTTGTATGTTTCTCTTTTTCTTCATGAGCCTTGTCCCATTTTAAAACTAGATCTCCCATTTGAAAATCTTTTTTGGATATCATGTTTGAATCAAAGGAGGCTTTTACCAGTGCTCGATGATGAGCATGAGTTATTTTGGCCTGTTCTCGTTGTTCCTCTAACTTAATTATTTCCAGCTGCCTTAATTGTAAGGAAGAAGTTGGTGCTTCATCAATATATTGAACTAAGGCTAAATAGGGAAGTTCTAAATGAGTCAGAAGAACCACTTCTTTCCCATAAACTAAATTAAAGTTGGAATTTCCGATAGAGGCTTTTTGCGTTATTCGATCTGCCCATAAGGCATATATTAAATACTTGTGCCAATTTTTATGATTTTGGTCAATGGTACGGTTAATACTTCTAATTAAATTTTTATTTGTAGATTCAGCTAATCCATTCCCCTGTGGATAGTAATTGGCAAAGTATTTAAACTTAAAACCCCTTTTGAGTGCAAATTCAACCATTGCATTACCAGAAAAATATGATGCATTGTCAAACATTAAAGCAGAAGGCAACCCAAACCTGGTGATTATGAACTGGTCTATGAACTCGATGATATGTTTAGCATTAGCTGTCTTGAGTGGAACTACTTCTACCCATTTAGTAAAGTAATCTGCTGCTGTGAGGATATATCTATGCTATTTAGAAGAGTGAGGAACGATCTCACCTATTATGTCCAATCCCCATTGATCAAAAGGTTGCTCAATGTTGACTAGTTATAGTGGAAAGGATGGTTTCTTTTGTCTCCCAGTAGCAGTTTGACAGACTTGACATTTCCTCACGTAATTATGAGAGTCTTTGAATAATGTGGGCTAGTAATAGCCCGCGTGTAAGATTTTATGAGCAGTAGCGTCTCCAACATAGTGTCCGCCTGCTGGCCCATCATGGAGTTCCTGCAAGACTTTTTCAGCTTCAGATTTCTCAAGACATCTAAGGAGAACAGAATCATAATTTATTCTAAAAAGAACATCATTCACGAGTTGATATTGTTTGGCTTTCAGTCTTAGAGCTCCTTTCTTGGTATGATCGAGGTTTGAAGGAGCATATCCATTGTTTAAATAATAAATGATATCAGCGTATAATGACTCAACATCGTTTAGGCTTACCTCATACATTTTTATCTCTGTAGATGGAATTTCGAACATAAGCAATGCTCCATCCATCATTTTGCAAAAGCCTTGACCTTTTACAATACTTGTTGGTTTGATTTCTACATCATATTCCTGTAAGGCAGTAACCCAATTGGCTCTTTTCTCACCCACATCTTTTTGTACTAAAAGGTTTCTTACCATTGGAAATGGTACTATGATTTTCATATGGGTTTTGAGTAGAAAGGGTCTGAAATATTTAATTGCTTTGAAAACAACGTAAGCTTGTTTCTCCACATCTGAATAATTTAACTCAGCCCCCTGTAAATTTGAACTGAAAAAAGCAATTGGGGCTTCTTCCTTTTCTTGATTTGCTTGAGTGAGTATCGCAACATATGATCTATCAGTGGAAAATGTGTATAAAATAAAAGGATTGGAAAAATTTGGAGTTGCTAAAGATGGAGCGTTCATAATTGCTTGTTTGATCAAATTGAATGCCTCATATTCGTCTTGGCCCCTTTTAAAGTTTGAGTTCTTTTTAATCATTGCTTGTAGAGGAGACACAATTCTTGAAAAGTCTGGAACGAATCTCTTTACAAAGTTAATCTGGCCAAGAAAATATTGCATGGCTTTCTCGTTGTGAGGTAGGGGTATTTCAGAAATCTCCTTGATTCTGTCAGGATCAATATTAATTCCATATTTTGACACTATGAATCCGAGAAGTTTTATGAGCAGCTCAAATAAAACATAAAAACAAACTATAGAGACTGGAAGAACAACGTGAGCATAACAATGAACAAAGACAGAAACTGGACTCCAACAACAAGAAGTACCAAACAGAATAGCAAAACATGGAAACAAGATCAAACCCCAATGATGGCAATAATAATTCTGGAATGCATAAGAACACAGGGACTAAATCACGCAGTGAAGAAAACACTATGGCAAAGAACACCCCAATAAAAGACGCTGTCAAGTAAAAGAGTGCTGTGCATGAAGCTGAACAGGTAGCAATGGGCAGCATAGGGACTGAGGAAGCAAAATGTGACCCCAGAATGCAATCATGCAGAGCACTGGTAGGAACATTAAATGCAACAAACAAAATGCACAACAAAGGAACTGGAGAAATGAGAGAACCACCCAGCAAAGAATCACTGGACAGCGCAGGGACTGCATTTGACTCCAGCCAAAACTGGTACGGATATTTGCATAACAACGAAAGCATTATGAGAAAGTCAATAGACATCAGGTGTGCAGCGAAAAATCAGTGCATAAATGATATAAACAACGCAGAAGCAAAATGTCCCAAAATGAAAACGCAGAGAACATTGGCAGGGACATCAAACGCAGCAAACAAAATGCACAACAAAGACATGAACGAATCAGAAATTGGGTCAAACGATTCCAAGACTGGAGAGATGAGAGAACCACCCAGCAAAGAATCATTGGACAGTGCAGGGATTGCATTTGAGTCCAGCCAAAACCTATGCGGATATCTGCATAACAACAGAAGAATTAGGAAAACGTCAACAGACATCAGGTGTGGAACACAATATCTCAAGGAGGTAAGTTTTAATAACATTAACTTAATTAACATAAATGATAACTTAAATAAAAATAATACAACCAAGAATGGAGGTAAAGAAAACAATTGTAGCATAAAAAACATAAGAGAACACAATGAAAAGGGTAATAAACCATACAAGAACATAACAAATACTGTGACCAATAATATTAATGGGTTAGAAAACAATATAAATAACACAAACAGTATATCTGAAAAACTAATTAAAAAACTCCTCACAATAAACTAATTAACAACAATAAAGTTATAAACATCTCTTCTTATGAGTTAAAAAAGGAAGAAATTGAAGTTCTAGAAAAAGGCCTCAATTTTGCCTTAGCCCCTAAACAAATCCCTAATGAAGAAATTATCTGCAGCCTGGAGGAGGGAATCAAGATGCTCAATGATGAAGACAAAGAACTTATCAGACAATAATGCACAGTTATCCTCAGGAAAGCAAGACCTCCTAGAAAGAATCTGAACCAAGATCATCTCAGAGCCCTGAAAAATATGAGAAATAACAATGACATTGTCATTCTAAAAGCTGACAAGGGAGGTGCCACTGTTGTAATGAATCATGAGGATTAAATAAACAAAATGAAGGACCACTTATACAACAGTGGTAGCTACAAAAAACTAGAGAAGAACCCCATCTCTAAAATCACAAGACTAGTAAAAAAAGCCATCAAAGAAACTAATCTAGACGAAAAATTGAAAAAAAAACCTTACGCTTGATAGTGAAATTAACCCTTGTATTTATGGAGCCCCAAAAATTCATAAAGTTGATGTCCCCTTGAGACCTATAGTCAATAGTATATGATCACCCACATACGAATTATCAAAGCATGTCACAATAAAACTAGCTCCGCTGGTTGGTAAGACCAGTTCTTACATCAAAGACTCTAACCAATTCATTGAATTCATTAGAAATGCTAAGATAGATCCTGATGATAAAACCGTCAGTTTTGATGTAGTCCAGCTATTCACTAAAATTCCCTTAGATGAAGCAGTTCAAGTAGTGAAAGAGGTGGCAGACCCACAAACTGCAAGATTAGTTGAAATTTGTTTGCGGTCCACATTCTTTACCTTCCAAGGGGAGATCTTCGAGCAAACGTCAGGAGTGGCCATGGGATCACCCCTTTCACCTATTGTAGCCAATCTCTTCATGGAAAAGTTCGAAAAGAAGGCTCTTGACACTTACCCGTTAAAACCTAAGTTTTGGATCGGGTTTGTGGACGACATCAGTGTCGATTGGCCCCATGGGGAGGACGAACTTAAAAACTTTTTAAACCATCTCAATAGCATTTCCAAGAACATCAAATTTACAATGGAGATGGAAGAGAATAATTGCATCCCTTTCCTGGACATCCTCCTCATTAGAAACAAAGATGGTTCCATAGGTCACAAAGTGTTTAGGAAAAAGGCGCACACTGATAACTATCTCCACGCAAATTCCCACCACCACCCAGCTCAAAAATTGGGTGTTCTTCAAACCCTCTTCACTAGGGCTTGTAGAATTTCAGATGAGAGTCACACAGAAGAAGAAATCAACTACTTAAAAGGAATATTCTCCAAACTAGGCTACAATAATAAAGATATCTTCAAAGCCATTCAAAAAGCCAAATCTGGAAACAATAAAAACAAAACTAATAATTCCCCAGCCATTAATGCCTACCTTCCATATATTCAGGGTGTAACTGACAAACTAGCCAAAATTCTCTTAAAAAAGAATATCAAAACCTCATTCAAACCCTTGACAACTATTAGACAAAAAATGAAATCAGTCAAAGACAACCCAGAACAATTCCAGCAAAAGGGTGTTTATATCGTCAACTGTTCCTGTGGAGAACAATATATCGGGGAAATAGGATGGTCAGTGAGTATCAGGCCTAAAGAACATAGTGCAGATATCCGAAGGGAAAGAACCCATTCCTCAGCCTTGGCGGAACATGTAGGTAAGACAAACCACCATATATGCCTTGAAAACACGAAAGTTATTGCAAATGAAAAACACCATTTCAAGCGTAAAGTACGAGAAGCTCTTGAGATCATAAAACACCCACATAACCTCAACAGGGATGGAGGCTTGGAAATTAGTATAAATTGGACCTCACTCCTCACCCCTATGGATTAAAATGACCCTGCCTTTCTTCTTACCTTCTCTGCTTTAGATCTAATCGACTCCTCTCCTAACCTTATAAAACTTTTATTACATTAACAATCATATAAGCCTAAGAAACTTAACATCAATAATACATTAATCTCCTAAGTAACTAAAAACTTGGAAGAATTAAATAAATATAAACAAAATTACTATAAAATTACAATATAAAATAAAAATAAATAAATAAATTATTGCATAAACAATTCACTTATACATAAAAACAAATAAAAAATAAATTCAAGCAATTAAAAGTACTTTATAATATATCCAAAAAAAACAAACAAACAAACAAAAACAAACAAACAAATATAAAAATAAATATAATAATAATTTATAAATTACAATTAATTATAAAAGAACTTTATAATAGCAATTATTCATAGATTACAATTAATTACAAATCACAATAAATTATAACTTACTAATAATTAATTATAAATCATAATTAATTATAAACTACAATTAATTATAAAATAACTAAAAAAAGAATTAAATAAATATAAACAAAATTACTATAAAATTACAATAAATAAAAAATAAAAAATAAATAAATAAATAAATTATTGCATAAACAATTCACATATACATAAAACAAATAAAAATAAATTCAAGCAATTGAAAGTACTTTATAATATATCCAATAAATAAAATAAATAGATTAATTAATTAAAATTTGCAATTAATTATAAAATTACAATTAATTATAAAAGAACTTTAATTAAAAAAGAAAATTAATAATAGCAATTATTTATAGATTACAATTTAGTTACAAATTACAATAAATTATAAATTACAAATAATTAATTATAAATTACAATTAATTATAAGAAGAATTATAAGAATATAGTAAAATAGTAAAAATCTAGTTCATTAAAATCATAGGTTAGTCGGCTAGCATAACTGTCATCTCACACAACCATAAACATATTTATCATCGCTGCCTCTCTTCTTTGTAAATCAAGTCCTGATGATGAGTCTTGCTCTAGACTCGAAACGTCGACAAAGCAAAAATGAAAAATGTGGAATATTCGAATTCAGATTCTAAAAACGTTTTCCTTCACTTAACGCGAAAAAAATATTTTTTCGGGTTAAGTGAAATTCCATACCTTTGACAACGTTGGAAGATTTGTTTTAAATCTTTAATATGATTGTTTTGTTTCTTGGAATATACAGTTATATCATCCAAATAGATTACCATTGATTTGTTAACTAAACCTTTGAATGTGATGTCCATGGCTCTCTGAAATGTTGCACCAACATTGATTAGACCAAATGGCATCTTTTGATATGCGTATGTACCCCATTTAGTTCTGAATGTGGTTTTCAATTGATCATCAGGATGTACCAACACTTGATTGTACCCTGAGAATCCATCCAAGAATGACATTAATTCTGATCCCGTGACTGCCTGTAGTATTTGTTCCATGGGAGGCAAAGGAAAATTATCCTTTTGGCAGGCTTTGTTAAGATTTCGAAAGTCAATACAAATTCTGATGTTTCCGTTCTCTTTTCTAATGGGAACCATATTGGAAACCCATTTGGAATGTCGAACGAGAAAAATTATTTTGGCTTTTAACAACTTATTAAGTTTAGATTTGATCTGGTTTTCTAGGTTGGGATGGATCTTTCTCAACTTTTGTTGGACATATTTTTCATCGTCTATCATTGGAATAGTATGTTGGATGATGGAAGTGTCATATGTTTTGAGTTCATCGTAATTCCAAGCAAAGACACTTTTGTATTGTCTCAAGAGACAAATATATGCTAATTTTTCTTCAGGAGCTAGACCAAGGCCTAGGTTGATATTTTGTGGTTTGGTATCAGTTCCTAGATTTACTAATTCGTAGTTCAAAATTGAACTTTCGAGCTTTGAATTGGTAGATCTTTTAAACCGACCTTTCAAATCATAAAGGTCTTCTAACTTGACTACTGACTTAGGTATAGCATTATTAGTGCTATCTTGTTGCAATTGTTGGTCATGTTGGTCTTCGTCAATTATTTGATTGGTGTAGGATCCTTCAGATGTGAGGAAACTCACAATATCAGGATCATTGTTAAAAATCCTCCAATTGATAATGTTATCAGGAATCGAGGGTCTAAAAATTAATTCAATTGAAAATCGATCAGGGCTAAAATATTCTGAAGGAATGAGCTTGGAATCTACGTTGGCTAAAAGGTCTGCACTAGCGTTCTGGAGTTTAGGAATTGACAAAATATTAAATGCTATAAAGTGTACAGTCAGATTTTGAACTAAAGATTGGTAATGTTTTAAATGACCTGATAAACAATGTATAGTATTACGTACCTGTCTGATTACAATTTTAGAATCTCCGAAAACTTGAAGGTATTTGACGTCTAATCCGATTGCTTTGAATAACCCTTGGACTAAAGCCTCGTATTCTGCGGTATTGTTGGTGCAATCAAATTCGAGTCTACAAGTTAGCATAGTTTTATTTCCCTTTGGACTTATTAACACACATCCTGCTCCTGCTCCTTCGTTAGATTTAGAACCGTAAAAAATAACTTCCAAAATAAAGATTTAGTTACAGGACTATCTATAAAATTAATACATTTAGAACTATCTGTCTGAGAGAAATTTTCTACTTGAGATAAAATAGAATGTTCTAAGTAAGGCGAAGTATGAGCATTAAAATTTCCAAGGAAAGAATCTACTGAGTAGTTGCCGATGATGTTATTGCTGTATGCTATTGGTTCATTCTCTCCTTCCAGTTCTGTTACTATGCATTTATGATGTCTTTCTCGCTCAACTTTTATTTGATTTGGTTTACCATTGTAAGGGAGCCACATGTGTGACCAGTTAGTTGCAAAATATCCATGAAGTTTTTCTGACCAATCTCTGCTAAGAATTAAGCCATAAAATTCCGAAATATCAGCGACTAAAATGTCGGTAACTTGACATACCTTTGGGTTGGATGACAGCCTTATGGTAACTTGATTTAATTCGCCAATCACTTTGACTTGCGATCGATCTAGCTGAACCATGTGCACAACATATTTTTGCGGTTGAACATTCAATTTTTCACATATTGAATTTGGTAAAATATTTGATGAAGCTCCATAATCCACTAAGCAATTATGTACATTTTTATTGAAAATTTTAGAAGTATGAAGAAATGGGGGAGTATGAGATCTCGATCTTCCTCCAATTAAAGCGATATCATTTGGGTCAACTTTATTAATCACATTAATTGGAGATCTTCCCATGTCATGGGAAGCTTGAGAGATTATAGCGGCGGGCAAAGGGGCAACTGGTACAACATGTAATTCTTTCATAAGTATCTTTTGCTGGTGTTTTAACTTGCTCAATTCGTAAAAAGTGATGTTGGCCCTAGTATTTTTCATGTATTCTATGATATTATACTCCATTTCATCCGAAATGATCAACGTTTTAGATGGAGTTGATGAATCTGTTTGGACTGGGCTAGTTTGAGTCGCTTTAGGTGTCATTTTCTTGGCTACGACTTTATCCTTGGTCATCGAGCTTGTGCTCTTTGGCTTAGGGGTAGGTTGAGGAGGATCAAGTTGATTTCTACTTCGAGTGCTAATCAGGGATGCCTCTTGATCCTCTTCATATGGGAGGATAAATCCCACATACCTTGTAACTCTACAACTTCTTCTTCATCAGTCTGTTCTTCAGTAGCGATTTCCTCTTCTTCTTCTTCTGATTCAGCACTTGTAATAGCATTTGGGGGCTTTGAATCAGTTGATGGGTTTCTTTTAAAAGGTATGTACGACTTTTTAGAAGAAGTTTCTGCCACTTGTTTCTTAATGTCGACCATTTCGTTAGACATGGTCTTCAAAACTTTTTGCAATCCTTCTACATCGAATGGATCTTTCTATTGCTTTTTCTTGGGATCTTCCTTGAAAGTAACCTTCTTGGATTTTCATTCTTCTATCACATTTTTCTTTTCTAGGGTTATAATACGTTTCTCTACTGCTATTGCTTCTTTCATATTTTCTAGTAAATTTGTTTTGTTAACCCTATCAACGAAGATTACTATGTTTGATGGTAAGGCAGTGATGTACCATTCACTTAGCACTTCTTCGCTAGGCTTAGAAGCAATAGGAATTTTGTTTAACAGTTTATTGAAATGTGAATTGAAATCTTTGATAGGTTCTTTTGACTCAGCCCTAAGGTTAGACAGGTCGTTGATTAGTGTCACTGTAGACCTATCATCACCAAACTTAATAAGGAATTTTTCTTGGAAGATATCCCAACTAGTGATAGATCTAGATGGTAATGAAAAATACCATGATCCGGCTGTTCGTTGAACAGTATAAGGAAAAAGTCGAACAATAGTGTCTTCGTTGGTAAATCCATTGAGATTAATGGATAGCATAGAGTTTTTTATATGTTCTTCCGCTAGCATGCCCACTTTAGGATTAAACTTAGGCAGTCATTTTTCAGGATGGGCTGGTAGCTGACTCAAGGGTGCAGGCATTAGGACTGCCCCTGGGTTATTCCATGGAGATTGGGACATCGCTGAACTACTAATAGAGGAAAGTGTAGAAAATGATCCCTGCAGTTGAGAAGATGAGGATATTATGACTCTAGATGATTGAGAAGGAGATGTGGAAGTACCAGTGGGCTGGTGGACAATGATTTGAAGTGGAGGAGTGGATGGTTGACTTCGCGGTGAAGAGTTTGAGATGGATGATGATGATGAAAGAGTCTCGCTATTGGACCCTTTAGGTGATTTCCTTGCTCTATTCCTTGTTGGTAGAGGTAACTCGGTTGGATGAACGCCAAACTTTTCACTCTTTAATCTAGTGAGGGGATGAGCAGGGTTGTATTGCGAAGTCACGCTACCTTGTGATTTATCAGATCTTTGAGGAGATATAGAAAATCGCTGAAGTTTGTGAATCAAAGATTCAACTTTAGGAGGTTCAATAGTAGATTGTTCTGAAATGTCAGGGTTTGTAGTAGCAGCTGTTGTTCTTATGACTTTTGGCTCTAGATTTAAATATTCTAAATGCAATGGAGAAGTCGGGGGAGATGGTGAGGGCGATTTACTCTCATAATGGTATTTAGATTTAGACTTTCTTTCCATTCATAGTTTGAGGCCCTCCTTCTAGCACTAAATATGTTGAAGCCTTTAGAATCGGGTCTACAACAAAGGGGATACCTACTCGGTCCAGAGCTTGGTTGGCAAATCCTTTTCCGTTTGGTATAGTGGGTTCGACTGGGGATATGGGACCAGTTTCCCAATTTATGTGTGTGTGTGAAGGATTGATATTTCCTTTCTAAAATTTCCTAAGTGAAATGCTCTAATTCTAACTCTAATGTAATGATATGCAATTGTATTCTAATGAACAGAAATATCTAAGTCTACACCAACCCGAGGTGTAATCCTTCTGTTATGCGATCTAAAAAGATTTCAGATAAAAACCGATAATAAAGATCATTCAATTGTTATGAGTAAAGAATTCAATATAGATAAACCACTTAGTATAAGAAGTTAGACGAAACAGTTGTGAAAAACATATCGCATAATAAGCTACTCATACATTAAGCATAAATAAATAGCTATCACCGTACAAAAGTGCCAAATGATAACTCAGGCATTCACGTGTTAATATATAAACAACTGAACATGAATATCACTTTAACATAGAGGCATAAATAGTTAAGAGATAAAAGTACCATTTATAACTAGTTCTACACATGAACTTCAAGCGATAATGATTTATCTCTTCTTAATCCAACATCCACTAAGAATACAAAAGTGCAACATCAGTAGAAGATATTAAATGCAGATATCAATAAACACTGTTCCATTCATTCATCAAAACCTCCTCGGAGGGTGCAAATGTGCATGTTTTGAGGACAAGTTTTTGATAAATTTATGGAGGATACGGTTTAAATGACCATCCTTTTTCTAGGCAAAAGTAAAGCAAAATTAATACTAATATTGCATATAAACTTAACAACTAACTATTTTTGTATCTGATCCTTGAAATTGCAAGCATTCAACATTTGCTTGATTAGGGTCAGCTGGCTGACTTCATACTTCCACTGCCCTGAGAAAACAGAATCAGCAAGAGCTGGCGCCATCTTTTCAGCAGAATTGATGATGCATTTGAGAGTCATACACTGGCTGTGCGGTTTTACCAAATATGCCTAGTAAGAATCCCAGTTCAACTTAGTTAATATTTTTATTGATTCTACCTTTTCTTGAGCCTTCTATCTCTAGTCTGCTTGTTATGCTCTTGACCTACAAATGATACCCAAATACAAAATATGTGAAGAAAAGAGACCCAGAACACAGAATATGTGAAGAAAAGATACCCAGAGCACAAAATAGCAATGATTTTATTATTCAGAGAGTAATGTTCACTTGCCTCTTCGAGGGGGCAACCTCCAATAGAGCAGAGCTCGATTACAAAATAAGACATGATATTCCTCGCAGGGAGTTTCCATCCTTTATATATGACTCATACCTGCAATACCACAGGCCAATACCGCGGTATTACTAATACCATCTATCTAATACTACTGCCCATTTGCAACTAACTGTGGTTCCGTTATTAATTGCGGATTAACCACTTACAATTATTAATATGGGCTTTATTGACTCTTGACTATGACGTGGTCCCATTACATAGATAAGGGGGTTAGGGTTGGACCCTAACATGCCCACCCCCTTAAGACTAGCCTTGTCCGCAAGGCTGAAGCTGCGGAAACTGCTGCAGAATAGTGGCTGGCTCCCAAGTTGCATCTTCTGGAGAGGTGTCTTTCCATTTGAATAGGACTTCCTTAATCATGCGGCCGTGCAGTTGCTTGACTCATGTGTTGAGGACCTGTTCTAGTTGAAGCCAAATGGACCCTTCTTCGTCCAATTCCGGTAGACTAGTCTGAATTCTGCAATTGTTCCCAATCACTTTCTTGAGGCATGAGACATGAAAAACTGGATGGATTTTTGCAGTAGGTGGCAAAGCCAACTTGTAGGCCACTTCTCCAATGCGCTG
>APFE031030848.1:85319-98926 GCA_000404065.3 Pinus taeda
GAACCAAGGTGATGCTATGATCATGTTCCCCTCGCGAGGGTGGAAGCCCTTGAGGCTTGCCAAAGACCGGCAGATGGTTATTTAAAATCTGTTGCATCTCAGGATGAAGTGGCGACGACTTGGTTTCGACTACCTAGATGGAATTAAATTGAGCTACAACTCCATGATTGCCCTTTTTTAACAATTTTTCCATCCTATGCGAGCTGATGATAGAGGGGGCTCCCGCTTGGAGTCCACGGAGGGTATGTGTGTGGTTGTTCTGCTTAAAACTCATATACAACTCCTGGAAATCCATTGTGATTGGCCCAAGAGTGCGGAGCCAGTCAGCGCCGAAGACAATGTCACAACCCCCCATGTTTATGGCAAACATGTGGGTTTTCAACTGATAATCCCCCATTTGAAGTTTGACATTTTCACAACGGCCTTCACATTTCATTGTGCCTACATCTGCAATTTGAACTTGGAAGTTAGAAACTGCTCGACAAAGCAATGCACTGTTTCTGCGACTTTTTGATGGATGAAATTATGTGTACTTCCACTATCAATCAAGACTACTACTGGGCGATGTTTAATAAACCCTTTGATTTTGAGCGTTTGAGGGGAAAAAATTCCTGCCAAGGCATGCAACGAAATAACTGGTTTGTGAGAGACATTTTCCTGTTGGTTGTCTTCCTTTAGCGGCTCATGTTCCTCGAGTGGTGGATCTTCTTCTGTTGAGCTATAGTCAGCGGAATCTATTTGAAAGAATTTGGGCTCCTTACATTTATAACCTGGGGAGTATTTTTCATCACAGTAGTAACATAGTCCTTGCTTCCTTCTTTCGGCCATTTCCGCAGGGGACACCTTTTGGACCTTAAGTGTTTGAGTCGTGTTGTGAGCCTGTGGGGGACGAACTTTAGCGGGGAAATTTGGGCGACTGTATTGGGATGCTAATGCACGTTCCACCTTACGAGCTACCTGGCAAGCCTCCATCCATGTGGGAGGGTGGTGAAGTAGAACTTGAGCTTTGATGGCTTCTTTAAGACTGCTGATAAAAACATTCCGTGTAGAACTCATCTGTGAGACCCTTAGTGCGGAAAGCTAAGCCTTCAAAAGCGGTAATATATTCATCCACTGTACAGTCTGTCGGAGCTTAGTGAGATGACCCAAAAAAGAGTCTTCCTGTTCAAAGAAATCTCGAAGAGCTTTGGTAAATTGGGTCCAAGTCTTAAAAGATCCATTGCAACGCTGATGCCATTCCCACCATTGCCACCTTTCGTTGTCGAAGTACATGCTCCCCAACATAAGCTTAGTCCCATCATCTAGGATATGATTCAATTTGAAATACTGCTCCATTTGTGCTAGCCATGCGGATGTGTGAGAACCGTCAAATTTATGCATATCCAACTTGGGAGGTTGCTGACTGGGTGGTGGATGGGTGTGCCAGACATGAGGAGAGTGGCTAGATTCACCGTCATTTCATTCATGGCCATTATACACCTCCTCGTGGGCTTGCTCCTTGTCCTTTGACATAAATTCCTGTATCTGGAGACCTATTCCGCGAAGCTGAGTTTGGATGTCCTTCACATTTTCTTCAAGTTTGTCCATCCTTTCATTGGCCATCGCTTGAGCTCTAGTTGCTACCATACACCAACCTGATGAAAAATTGGGACCACCAAAAAATTTTCACAATGAATTGAATGGTACCACCATGCTCAGCTCGTCGTCCTGATTCTAATGGGCTAGATCACCAATAAGTGCCCGGGAAGATCTCAGACTTTTTTTTTTGGAAACTCCTAATGGAGTTTTACTCCTTCCTGATCAATACTGCAGTCGTCAAATCCTCAAAATGTCAATGTGGCCAAAAGTCCTGCGACAATTATACCCTGGTATAGGAACCCTTCACAACTACTCTGGTCTGGTGGATCTGAGAGATCTGAATGGCGGATCGGATAGCGCTGGACGGCTGAACTGACTGCTTCTGCTTATCTGATGAATCTAATAGATCGGAATGGATGATTGGGACTGATGTCTGCTACTGCTGCACTCCTTTGCTCAAGCAGATCTGGAAGAGATGATGATTGAAAAGGGAACTAGGGTCTTGAGGAGTGTCAGGTGCTACAGATCGCGATATACATAAGGGTCTGGCAGTAGTACTCGGCCCAATGTTTCAAGGCTCTAACTAAGGAGGGTCGACCGTACCCTTAGCCGTACCACCCGACTACCCTATCGTACGGGCGAGTAAATCTCTCCGAGTGCTGTTCTCGGTGTACTGTAGCCGCAAGACGGCCGACGGTTTATCTATGGTGAGGGTTTCAGGGAGCCTATGGGGCTTCAATATACCCAGAGGGTACGTGGAAGACAGTCCGTGCGCGGTTCTGTCTAATGCGCTACTACTCGAAGGGGTACCCACAGGGGTTACAAGGGAGTCCAACAAATGTGACCACCTCTTGTATTTCCTGCGTGCATGCCTCCCCAAATCCGCAGATTTATGCGCTCAACGACAGATCCCGTGGTTTAAAGACACTGAAACACGTATCGAGCCAAAATTTTTTTTGCTACGAAATGGAGATCCCACAGGCCCTGGAAAGTACTCTGATACCACTTGTTATGCTCTTGACCTGCAAATGATACCCAAATACAGAATATGCGAAGAAAAGAGACCCAGAACACAGAATATGCGAAGAAAAGATACCCAGAGAACAGAATAGCAATGATTTTATTATTCGGAGAGTAATGTTCACTTGCCTCTTCTAGGGGGAAACCTCCAATAGAGAAGAGCTCGATTACAAAATAAGACACGATATTCCTCGCAGGGAGTTTCTATCCTTTATATATGACTCATACCTGCAATACCACGGGCCAATACTGCGGTATTACTAATACCATCTATCTAATACTACGACCCATTTGCAACTAAATGTGGTTCCGTTATTAATTGCGGATTAACCACTTACAATTATTAATATGGGCTTTATTGACTCTTGACTATGACGTGGTCCCATTACATAGATAAGGGGGTTAGGATGGGACCCTAACACTGCTTGCAATTGCTGTACATATATACATTCTATTTTGAAGATATTTCGAACAATTTCTACTGGTTTTGGGATTTAGGTTTTACTTTTTTACCTCTAGCATTCTTTTTTCGAATTTCTAGGCTTACAGGTAACTGAGCAATTAGAGGCTTTCCATTTCAAGAAGTTTTACCCAGCGATGCCCGATTAGCATTAGGCGCTAATCATGCATCGGAAACTGCCTCCATTTCTTGATCCGGTCTTCCTTGGTGCGATTTTCGCCTCTTGTGCACTTTCTTTCAGTGGATGTAAAGATAAAATTTTGTGAAATAATAATTCCGTAAGTTCTTGACCCTGAGTTTTAAATTGTCTGTTTTTTATGTCTGCGCTGTCCAGTACCCATTTAATCATATCTGTGTAGGGGAAAATTTTGGGCCTTACCGCTATCCGGTGCAAGAATGAACAAGCTAAATCTGCAACTGATGCTTCAGAAGATCCCTGTGAACCTGCAGAAGCCGTAACCTCTGTCACTTTGGAATTTTCTTCTTCAAGTAGATTATACATGCCTTCCCAAGTTGTGATACCAGTATCTTTGTTACAGGCGGTGTCTATATATAGGGGTGTCATTTCTTTGTCGTCATAACTCGGAGCTTTGCATTTCTTCCCCATGATATCCTATGTATTGCTTTGTATAGTTCTTTGTTCTTTGTTCCTGCAGTTTACAAGTGAGGTGAGAGTAATGATAAGGAAAGGTGATGGGAAAGCTTTTAAATGCTAAAGACATAAAAGCTTATACCACCTTACGTGAACTGACACTTTGATAAGCGCAAAACCATATTTCATTAACAACTGGCAACTAACTCATTAATTAGCATTAAAGCGCATAACCAGGTCTCAAGTTCATGGAAAAAGTTTTCTTGAATAATGAGCCAGAAAGATTCATGACGAAGCGATTTTGCGATTTGCTTCGCAATATCGCAGATCACTGTATCACATTTTTACGATATCATTCCGTCGTTCTATCGCAATATCGCCTTGCCACTTTATCACAATATCACAATATCGCAATATCGCAGGAACACGACATGTGATAATTTTGTTAATGTGATTTATGTGAAATGCGATTTTGCGATATGTGCCGTTGCATATCGGCGATTTGGGGTTTTTTAGCGTAAGTGGTCTTTGATACATGCGATGCGATATATATTTTTTAGTATGTAGTCTCGCATCACGATCTCACGATCTCAGAATTCGGCTTGTAAGGGAGTATCCTATTGTTCCTTTTGCGATGCGATATTTCTTACAGAGCGATCTTACCTTATCATGAAACTTAAGTTTTTTTTAGATTTTTCGAGGGTATTTTCTTAAGTTTATGATGGTAGGTTTTATTAAAAAGGAAATACAAGCACTAATCCATTTTTAAAATTTTTTGACTAAGGGCCCCCACTTATTTATTATTAGTAATAACACTAGATAAGAAGTGGGGTTGTTGCTGGCCACAACAGAGCCTTGCGAACCCATGTATCTTCCTCAGGCTACTTCCCCTTATCTTCCCCTATGGTCACGCTACTTCTAAGCACCATATTCACATTTGGGTATTCTTCACATAGTTCAGACCTCATCATTTGAATATTTTGAGTCGGAGTAGGCTGAAGTACTCCTTTCTCGCGCATTTGTGCGATCAACGTAGGACAATCTACTGCTTCATGATCGAACTGAGCACAATATGAACATGATATTCTCATCGGGTTGGTACAATCGTGAGCGTAGTGCCCTAGTCCTCCACAATTGTAACAGATTAACTATCCGCGACCCCTTCCTGGCCCCATTCCTCCTCATCCTCGACCTCAGCCCTAAAATCCAGTGCGCGCCATCCCCGTGGCTAGGTCGAGGGCTCACGTTTTTGTCTGCATTTTATATGCTGGGGTCTGTTCCATCATCAATTTGTAGTTGCAACAAGTATGCTCGTCGTGGCCCACCGACCTATAGAAATTACAAAACAGCTACTGCAGAGTCTATGTATACTTCTGCAACGAATGACAGTTATCTATCGTGTGCTTTCCTCCTATCTGACACATTGCACACCATAGCATGGGTGCCAGACTTAAGCCTTCCTATGCCTCTGGTCTCAATGACAATTACCCCCCTCCTTCCAAGTAGTTCGCAAATACTGGACAATGGTCTTTGTCATGGCCCTAGCCTTTTCATTTTATGCACCACACTTCTTCGCTCGCCTCTGGCCATGGCGCCCTATCCTGCATCAAAATCTGCATCTCCAAGCATAGATTCTATAATTGCACATGGATTTGTTGGAATCCCAACCCTGAATCCTATATTGGTGTTTCATGCAACCTCATCACCATTTCCAATGCTTTGGCCTAGGTTGAAAGCTTCTGCTGTGACAACACTGTCCTTAAGTGTGGTGTCAAAGACACTACAAACCATGCGTGGTGTTGCACATCTGTTAGCGTCATGTTAGCATCACACATAATACTCTTCAGCAGTTGATCTAGATCCCAAGGGGTCTCACCTAGAAGCATCACGATCTCTTTAAATCTAAGGATGGATTGCATCTCTGATTTCGGCCGGCTAAATTCTCTATTCAGTGCATTCTACATATCCCATTAGAGTGCTTGATATACCATGTCAACGCACGATCCTACAGCACACTCACCAATGTGGCCTTCTTAATGTTGTCATCTATGCCCCTTGTGTTTCCCACACTGCTCTTACCACGAACTAGAACTGATCCGGATCCTCATTTCCTACTCCTCTGAATACGAGTAGCTTGATCATGCTTGCCATGCTGAACTACGGGTTCGGTGGAGGTGGGGTGGATAAATATGGAGGTGAAGTAGGTGAAGTGGGTGATGGTTTAAGTGGAGGTGATAACTGCAGAATGTACTGCCTTATTAAACTGATCACACTTCTTGGAGAAATCTGAGCGAGCTCTTCCTCGCTCTCTCGCGAAGGTGAAATTAAGGGACTCTTTCCTAATCCCTCACTATCTTTGTATATCTTTCTGCTCCACGTCATTCCAAACATTAATGTATTTGCATAACTTTCTTTTCACATAACATCATCTTAATCCAAGTATTCAGGGATTTAATGTACCTACCTAGTGGTCCCTGGAGAAAACATCGCTCTGCTTTGTTGTAGCTCACGGTCGTGTCTACCGTGAACTCAGTGATAAGCCCTCCTATTATCTGGTCAATCCAATGGTCCACAACTCGTGTGATCTTATCTTCTAATGCCTCTAGTCTGCGCACTAATTCATGAGTCCACACTATCGGTTAATCGAGCTTATACCTTCCCCGGCTGTCGACTAAACTCGTGTTCCAATCATACAACTCTGATGGAAAGGATGCAAAGAAAATCTCATGGGTTTCTGTATACATGTAGTAGTCAAGCCACCTTTTCTCAGATAGTTTCGGAGTTCTATTTTCCTATGTCATGAATTCGTGAATCTTCTTATCCAACCAATCTTCAATTTCCTTCTTCATGGGATTCTAGTGTTCTGACATTAGACATCCCCTAGGAAGATCCCAGTCTCAGAAACAAAACCATTTGTTGGCTTATTGGGGCCTGACCCAAGTTCAGAAGTGATTTAGCCAAACAAATCCGGAAAGTACTGGCCATTTTGGAAATAGTCTGCGGTGCGCGGACTGAGGTCTCACCTGAGGTAGTATGGGAGGGTGCACGAACCAGGTTTCCAAACCTTAGGGATGCCATAATGAAGGTTGGGAAGTTCACGAACCAATCTTGCATGCTTGCATTGCTTCGCGCAGTCATCTGTCCTTCACAACTTGTGCGAAGGGGTGCTATCTAGATTCTTTATCCTACTGTGTTATTATTATAGATCTTAACTTAATTGGATATACCCAATATTCTCCTTAATCATTCAACATTTATAACTAGTTCGTGCAATCATAAACTTTAAAGAGATGCATAAATATCACAGAAGTAATAAACACATGGAATTCTAGAATCAACTTATCTTTTATTAATCCTCTGTTCAAGTACAATCCCAACTCCACCCTGCGCACTCAGCTGCAGGGGTTTACACACACAGTTGCGGACCCTACCAGGCCTCTGCGCACTCAACTGCAGAGCCTCTTACTACTAATACAACCCAAGACTCAGACTTACAGACTCAGAGCGAATTCCTCATAGAAAACCCATATATTTTTCTGAAGCTAAGACTCCCTTTTATCCTTAGAGCCTCACTCTATTTATACAATCCCATGGTCCGCGGACCATGGGTAGGCCAACACATTCTATATTAAATTACATTATTTTAGGGTAGACAACCCTAGACTCTTGCACTCTGGCTCACATTTTGCGGGGTCTTTACATTACATTGACTAAAACTCGGGCTTTAAGCCACAAAACATGCTATGGGGGGATCTGTTGCCCAACACATATACATTATTTGGAGTTATGATTGCTTTTATTATGGTTTCCCCTATGTCCATATCTTTGACCACACATTCTCGTGCCTAAATATTACTTTGTGTCCTTGATCGCACATCTGGATGAAACTTAACATATTATGCTTTAATTCAAATACAAATAATACATTTTGAGCCTTGGTTTTTCCTTTTAAGACAATAGTCCCTTTACCTTTTATACTTGTAGGAGAATTATTACCGAAAATAACATTTCCTTTCTTGAATCATTAAAGTAAAATTTTTTATTTCTATCATCTGTCATGTGTTTTGAACAACCATTGTCAATGTGCCATTGGTTTTCTTAATTTCTTGCATATAAAAATAATCCACACTTTTTTGAAGATGAAGTCTTCTTCTTCCATATTTCTGGGGGATCTGTATTTCTTTCATGCAGATAGGAATATACCAATATGCTTTTTCATTCTCTTTCCCGATGTCCAAAATTATTGCATATAGAACATTCAATTTCATCCAGAAGAGGAGAAAATACATTATTGAAGTACTTCTTAGACCTTGTTTCCTTATTCAGATTAGACTTGACCCTCATTTCTCCAATCTTGATAGTCCTATATGTTAAGAAGTGAATAGCCTTGTGGCCAAAATTATGACATGAAAAACAATGACTAATGAGCACCAATATTGCAACAAGGATGTTGCAACTCTTGGGCTACCATCTTTACTTTGTCAACCTAGGGTTTGTACAAACTTGGAGGTGACAGTGCTGTATACACAAGTAAAAGTGATGGTTATACCTTTTGTCATAGTCCAGCTAGTGAGAGACCACTAGGGTTTTCAAGCTAGAATTATATGGAGTTAGAAGAAGCTTGGTTTCTTGATGGAAGAAAGGGAAATCTTCTCTAAGGAAGAGCTACTCTACTGCAATAATGGAAAAGACCAAAATTCAATGCTAAATCACACCATTTCCTAATTAACTACCAAGGAACTATGCTTTGAAATAATGCTAAATTAAGATGAATGAAATGCTACTACCTAAGCATGGAAGTAAGAAGCATCAAACATCACTATTGTGCAAGTAAAGGGACTGAAATAAATATGTTTTGTCTTTTTGGATTTTCATGCAAAATCAAGTATGCAAACTAATTTCTTTTGATGATGTGGCAGGTGAATTAAGGATGTTGGAGGATGGATGGAAGGGTTAGGAGATGGTTGGATGGTGTGGGAGACCATTGGGAGGCTTTTGGTGACTTCCTATAGGTTTTCCCTCAATTCGGCCTTAAAACAGGCTATTTCAAGAAAATCTACAGGATGTACTAGAAACCTACATGATTCCCTGTAAACCTATAGGATCCATGGGTGTAATGAAGTGAGGAAAGGTCTAGGATCACTCAGAAGTCAACACCAAAGATAGAGGAAGGTTGGATTCACTCAATGTGCTTGGAAGAATTTCTATGAAAAATGATGAAAACTGGTGAAGGTAATGGTGAAAACAAGGAATGACTATGGTGGATGGAGTGGAAGGTGGTTGCTGGTTATGAAGTCTTTGTCTCCTCCTAAAGCACCTTCTCTACATAAAACATGTATAATTCCCAAAAAGCTATGTAAACAAGAAGCATTCTCATAAGCTAGAAAAGCAGAATTAATGAACGAACTGCCTACATGATGCATGAGGAAAGTTGTTATTAAAAGGAATGAAAGCATGGATGAGATCTATTGCAAGAGTGAAGGTAAAAGATATGGAAATGAAATCCTTCTTTGCAAAACTAATCAATTGCTAATTTAAATACAGTAAACTCTAGAGCTTATGCAAGAAATAGAAATCCGTGTTTTTGGGGTTGCATAAGGATCCCTTCCTCAAATCATGGTCCCAAAGGGAGGAAATGAGGCCAAGACACCCATTGAAAACCTTGTGGTACTTATTTTATCCCCGCTAACCTGCTACTGAAGTAAGGCACAAATGGAATCAACTTAATAAACAACCAATCCAATCTACACTACTTGAAATGAAAATACATCTAAAAGAAATTTAACAATGAAGCTATGATACTCATCTAAACATACAAATACAAGAAAGAGGAGCCTTGGCTGCTAGGGTTGGACCCTAACCCAAGAGATTCAGCCCTCTGAGTTAACTTAGTGCTTGCTCAAAACAAAACTCATTCTTATTACCAAAATAGAAAATTACATCAATAAAACTTTCACAAGTTTGGAGCTCGAAAATCGCTTTGATTTTTACAACAAAAATTTGAATCCTAATTAGGCTCTAGGCCTCTCTACTTATACAAATGAAATCCCCAATGAATTCCTTAAAATTAGGGAAGCTCAGCTCCCAAACTTGATATAAAATAGCTCTTTGTCTCTCACTTGCTCAACTGCCTTCTAATCCTCATGGCTTGGTTGCTTGCACTATGAGCTGGTGTGATGGATGGAGATGTATTCGAATGGGGTAGAAGTAAATGAGGAGGATTTACCTCCTACAATCCCTCTCCCTTGTCCCATTTGAGTTTTAATCTTAGTATTTGGCAAAATTCCTTGATTTTCTCCATCAATCCTGCATTCAATGAATATTGGTCCACTAGGCATAATATCCAACTCTAACTCATCTCATAAACAAAATATAATAAAAAACATGTAATAAGTTGTGAGAAAACTTGGTTTGACTAAGCTAGGAGGTGAATTAAGGCCCATATAATTACCCAATGATAAGGCTCATCATCACCCACTACTGAAAGTGTTTTTCATCCTCTGAGCAACTCAATCAATTTCCATACACTTCATAGCTCTAGTGGCCTCCTTGACATCCCATGCCTCTGCTATGGTTTCCTATTCATGTTCATAAAAGTCTAGTTTCCTTTCTACCCCATCCCATTGTCTCTTTTCTTCTTCTTCCTTCCTTCCTTCTAGCATTCCTAATGGTAGTGGTGGACTGAGTTTCAGGCCAATCCAATTGATTTTCAGCCTTTGCATAGATTGTTTGTACATGGGTGTCCTGTTTAGTGCTTCTCTCAATCTTTGAGGAGAGTGGTACTCTCTTATCTTTAAGCTGTATGGAAATGTGTTCCCTCTCCTCAGGAAAGCATGTATGCTATCACCCCCTAATAGCCTGAACATGTCCTCAAAATGTGAAATTACTTACTCTTGGGCAACAAGATATGTAGGTGCAAGTTGAGGATCATTTGCAATCAAATTATGGCTACTGATAAGGGTCATGAGATCGGACTGTTCAACTCTGATCATAAGAGGTTTAGTTTTCTCTCTTTCCAATATCTTCTTCATCTTTGCAACCGTTGATTCCTCATGGTTCATCCATGATGCCAAATCCATCAACTATAAATATCCTAGATTGGCATTAGGATCCCATACATTCATGTCTGTTAAGTCCATGTTGTGAAAATAAAACTTAGACATCTTGGCCCTATCTTCTAGTGTGTTATGATCACAAAGATCAATGAACTGCCTATAGTCCTGAGATGACATGGTGCCTCTCTGTGTTAGGGTCTTGATCTGGATCTGCAGCCACTGCTCCTTGAGGTATAGGGCATAGGATTTAGCTAGCATCCTACACTGGATTTCTCCTAAAGAGAGACTAGCCATACATTCTAATTGATTCTCTCTTTCTTGCAGTTGTCCTCTCAACCATGCATTTTCTGTTTCTAGTTGATTTTTCATTATAGCCTCCCTATCTCTCAAGCTACTTAGCTCTTTGCCCATCTCCTTGAGCTTCTTCTTCATGTGCCCAATGTCTTCCACCCCCTTGGATTTGGCCATTTGCATCCATCAGTGAGTTATGGCTCTTTCCTTCTTAAGCTTGAAGAATAGTGGAATAGCAAATTTTTGAGGAATGACCCTACCTCCTTCAATAAACCTATAGTAGGAGTCAAGGTTAGGTTGGGGCTAGGTTCTATTGACTCTGGGTCCTCTTCTTTAGTTTCTTGCTATTGGCCTACCTCCTTTTCCATTTTTTGTGTCTTTTGTAACTTTAGCAGAGTATCCTGTAGGACTACTTCTACTTCCTGTAGATTCTGCTGTGTATCCCGTAGGATTGCTTTTCCCTGGGAGGAGGTGGATCTAGTCATAGGCCTCTTGACATAGGTGATAAGAGACTTAGGGGAAGGACTTTTCTCCTTTTTTTAGGTGAGTCTTCAATCACAATGGGTATTTTGGTTGGTGTTTGGGGTTTCCCCCGCCTTATTCTTGTGATTTTCCTTGTCTTGAAATATAAGGGGGTCTGACTTTGTCTTTTACCTTTTTGCTTGATAAGGGTGCTAAGAGCAGTGAGGGAAGCTGATACCTCTTTCACAGTGGGTTCTGGAGACACCCTAGGTGACTTCTTGTCTTCTGCCCCCTCTTTCCCATTGATTTCTTCACCTATGTCTTTCCTTTCTTCTTACTCTTGTAGATTATCATCTTCTTTATCAGTTTCCTCTTTAACATCCTCCTCTGTTTCTTCATCACCCTCCTCTTTCTCCTCTTCTTCTTCATCTTACTCATTTTCTTCCATTTCATCTTCTTCTTCATCATTCTCATCTTCTCATCTTCATATCCTTCTGTTTCTTCTTCTTCCTGCTTTACTTCTTCTTACTCTACTTTTGTCTCTTCCTCTTCCTCTCCACTCAGAGTAGGACTAACATCATATGTGAGAGCTTTGATGTCTTCCTTTGCCTGCATGTCTCTTAAAACTAACCATTGTATAAGAATTATGAGGTTTTGGAGGGCATCTTCTATAAGGATTTTAATTAACCCATGGTGAGCTAACTGTTGGGAATTTCCCTCTTGCACCTTGATGCTTGTGTCTATCAGTGATTGCAACAGGAAGTATGGTATGTTGAGCCTATGGGGAGGGGGTGTTTCTGCTCTAAATATCAACTCTTTAAGGAGCCTAAAATGATAGCCATAGACCACACTATACCTACCCTCACATGAAATGTATTTGATAAGTTGGCAGCTCACCTCATTCCAGGGATATGGCAGACTTGCTCTCCTTACTCCATTTTTGTCCTTAGTGGGTTCCTCCCCTTCTAAAAAGAATTTCCTTTTGGTAACCTAGCTATATGCTTTGTCTTCATTCCCCCATAGTACTCCTAGGGGAAGTGTGGTAACTCTGCTGATGAGTTCATGGGTGATTTTTATTGAGAGGCCTCTTACCAAAATAGTGACATGGACTCTGGTAAGTGGAATGAGGGTGAGAGCAAAATCTCGGGCCACCTCATCTTCATACCCCCTTAATTTTTCGAAAAACCCCATCCAATTATGCCTTGTGAAGATTTCTAGTACCTGAGGGTGTTGTTGGATTCTCAGAGTGTTAGTAGGCTCCCTTCTATTAAACCCTCTTGTCATCTTGGTTGGTGAGGTTTGAGGAGATGAGATGGTTGATACAATTTTCAAATGCAGAAGTAAAAAAGTAAGATGACCGTGTGGACAATTCTCTTGCACAGCTGCCGAATTCACTCAAACTAGTGGATTTTTTGTTCAATTTACTTGGAAAGAGGGATGTGATTACAAATCCTACCTCTTCATAGTGTTTATTGTGGTCAACCCTCGTGTTTTCCCCTCTTAAACTCCTCCTGGCCTATCCTATAGACTGTCTCTGTGTATCTTGTAGGAATCCTGTGTGTAATCCTGTGCAGAAAAATGATGGTGTCTTCCTTACTGTAGGTTGCCTGGGTATGACAACGAATTGTGAGAGTGAGCCTCGAGGAAGTGAATCCATAAATGCATGGGAATGACGATTATTTCTTCTTATGGCCATTTGGGGTGAGGTGGTTGTTGAGCACTAAAGAAGGTATGTAATTACTACTTATTTTATCATCTCTTCCTTAAATTCATAACTTTTTTACATTATGAAATAAGTATATGGTGAAAGATTATGATAAAGTCTAGAAGATTTGTGTGCAATGTAAAATTACTAATAATCAGAGCCTACATAACAATAATAATGTAAGGGCACAATAATAACAATAGTGGGCTTCTATGGGGCACAATAGTAACAATATGGCCACTACATGGGTACATCAATATAATAAGTGGGTTGTACTAATAACAATAAGGGGTTACACTAGTAGTATGGGGGCCTAACATGCCCCTTTCCTTCAAAAAGTGTTTTCCTCAACGCTTGAGTAGTTCTTGATGCTTCTGTATAAAATTCTTGTCCTCCACGTAGGAATCTTCAGCGGGTAAGTTTTCTTCCACTTTGATGAGATAC
>APFE031030848.1:101451-112986 GCA_000404065.3 Pinus taeda
ATAATCAGAGCCTACATAACAATAATCATGTAAGGGCACAATAATAACAATAGTGGGCTTCTATGGGGCACAATAGTAACAATATGGGCACTACATGGGTACATCAATATAATAAGGGGGTTGTACTAGTAGTATAGGGGCCTAACATAATTACCCTTTTCCTATGCAAAAAAAGGAGAAAATGGAAGATTGCCATTCTAAAGGAAAAGACAAGACAAGGGTAACTACTGTCCCTTTGACAGGGAACCGCATCCAAACAAGGAAATCCAAATTGGAGTGTATAAGCTAGGATAAGGAAGAGGAGATACCAAATCGGCGCAAGAGAACAAGAAGATAACTAAAAACTAATAGTATGGTGAATCCCTGAGGATCCTTTGATCTTGAGGGATTGCTACTTTAACGATTGTTTGTATCATTGATATCTCCGCTCGGCTGTTATAAGAAGGGGCAACATTGCTAGCAAAAAGGGAACTGTTGTTGTTTTTATGAAATTCACTATTGTAATTGGAACTTTGATCATTGACTCTCTCTAGAAGAGCATTTACTGTAAGTCTGTTTTGATGCTTAATATATAAACTTTGTTGCTATTTCGTCTTTGATTCTAGAGTAATCTTAAGCAGTGCATCCCTGGAGGCTAAGTTCCTGACCTTGGTGGCTCACTTGCTCCTGTACCATTATTTTTTTGATTCTAAGTCACGTGTGGTTTGACTTTTATTACTCACTTTGTTCAGTAATCTGCTGTTCTTTATTATTTCACATATTGGTTCTGTTACATTTCATTTCCATTTGAATAGGTAATGTTATTCTGTGCAACAGGAATGTTATATTGAATTTATATTGCATCGATGTTCCTGTAACAAACTGATATTATCATATAACATTTCCGTTCCTTACAGATTACCATTACTGTGATTACAGAGTGACAGTGCTGTATATCTTTAAATCAGTATTACTGTGTGTTTATCTGTGGTTTACTTCTAAATGTGATTGCTATTCATTTGGGATTGTTGTTCCATTGTGATCACAATTGCTGTTTCTTCATAACCGTGATTCATACTATTGTATCGAACTTCAGATTACTGTTCTCTTTCAATATAGAAGTGCCGTGTGTAATATTTGAACTAGTTTGCTGTGCATTTCCATTTGATTCAAGTTGTTGTTCAACATTTCATTTCATTTAGGTTGATGTCCCATTTCATTTTACTGTTTAAATTATTTCCGAAGTGAGGATTTTTGCTTAATTCCTGTAGATTATGATTACTACTTCATAGGTTAAAGCTTTGCTGCTCAAACTTGTTAAATGGATTAGTTGCTGTCCCATTTTTCTGTTATTTGAATTATCATTGCTTTGGTGTGCAAAACGATCTGAAACTATAGTGAACATTGACATATGTTGTCCAGTTCCCAGGTTGATGATCTTTTCTTCTTGATTGCTTTTCAATTACATCAGTTTACAAAGGGAAGAGTTACTATTATTGTACCCCTAACTGATGAAGTATTGCAGTTTCTTCATTGAATGATTTAGTTACAAACATTTCCAGTTCTTGCAATTACATTTAGAAGTTTGTTTTCAGTATTTAGTTACTTTTGCCAAAGCACTATGCTACTAGCATTACTCTGAAAAATGATTGCCTCACACTGAGTACACTCTTTGAGATAACAAATCGTTCCTGGATTGATAATTAATGTAGGGTAAATAGAGGTGAAAAAAACCATTTTTATTGCTCGACATTTTGGCGCCATTGTCGGGGAAGAGTGTAGCCATTTGTTTCCTTTTCAGAGTATTGTGAGTACCTGCTAGGAGAGAATTTGGTTTTAAAAACGAAAGGTAAGAACCTGTGTACGGAGCATGTAATAGCCCTGTTCCCCTGCCCGCTTTCCTGCAAATTTGTTGTTGTTTTTAGGTAGAAATCAGCATTTGATTTGTGTGCATGACTAGGTAGAAAAAGCCTGAGAAGAATCCTAAACCACTACCCAACCCTAATAAAGCTAAGGGACCGGTGACCCTTGGCAGATCGGCCTTTACAGATGAAATCCTTAAGAAAGCAGAATCTCAGCCTTCGGTAGGACCTAAAAAAGTTGCTTCTAGACAACCTACTAGTTTCCTTCAGGCCACAAGATCATTATCTGTAGCCTCTGCTGAGGTGCATAGCCAAACTGAGTAGCAAGATTTTCAAGAAATTGAGAATTCTAGACCAAAATCATTGCAATAAGGGAACCTTAGCAATCTCTGTGAAGGAAGAGGAGAAACAGGGAAAACTAAAGAACCAAGATCTCCTCTTGGATTAATTCAGCCATTAAGTAGCCCAGATAAGGGAAGTGCTGCAAAAATCATCCATAACAAAGTTGAAGAACCTCAAGAGTCAAAATCCCCCCATACATTAGGAACTCTCATCATCCTAGACAAAGGAAGTACTGTTAAGGCTATTCCTGTTAAGGCCATCCCTGCTCCATTTAGCCAACCTAAGAATACCCTCCTAGAAATCTGGGAAGGTTATTGGCACATATTTGACCAAATGGCCCAGAACCAGGCAAACACCCAAACCTCTACACTGCAATATCCCATTGTAGATACTACAGCCAATGCACCTATGAAAGAAATTCCTCTCCAGCATATCCCTACATTTCACAACCTAACATCAGAAAATCTAGATGCATTTTTGTTTGAATTTGATGTGCTATGCAGATGATATGACTATACCACCGACCCTCAAAAACTGAAATTATTTCCCTCTACATTAAAAGGAGTTGATTTATGATGGTTTATGGGATTGGGTGGAGATGTTATAAATGATTGGGATTAGATGAAAGGTGCTTTCCTGAAGAATTATCAAGATTATTGTAGATCTAGAGAGTTAAAAGATGAAATATTTCAGATGGTAGCTAGACCTAATGAAACCCTAGAAGAATATGTTGAATGTTTTCAGTATAATCTTCAAAGATCTCCTTATGCATCATTACTCTTACATGACAATGTACTAAAAACAACATTAATTAAAGGTATGAAGGAACAATGGATTGAAACACTGAATATTATGGGAAAAGGAGATATCTATCAAGAAAATTTTGCTAACATCATTGATTTATGTATCAGGAGCTCACGAGGAAGTACAAGGCTAAGACCAACAAAACATGATAGGTTTACAAGGGACAACAAGACTTCTGGAGAAGGAGTAACTTGCGCGGAAATTGGAAATTTATTAGAAAATTTCAAAACTAACATATTGGGGACTTTGACAACGCAGCTTGATATTATGCAAGCCAAGCAGAAACAAGTAGAGGCAGAGCAGAATCTAGCAATCTTCTGTCCCAGATGCAAAAAGAAACACAACCACAAAGAGTGCCCATTAGATGCGGTTCAAATTTGCGCCATTTGTACAAAAGAGCACTCTACAGGAAGCTCTCCCTCACTTCCTAGTATGAAAGCAGTATACAAAGAAGCGGAAGAAGAACCAAAACTAGTGTACCTACTTAATCAACATCGTCAATGGCAGCTGCAACAATCAGGTATGTTCCCCGATCCAGCTTCTTCTTTTTAGCCTCCACAATATCATGCTCAACAATATAATACAATGTGGCAAAATCAACCTCCTTTCTCAAATTGGCCACAACAACCATTTCCTTCATCATCACCATGGCCGAATCAAACAAGCCAATCTAATTGGCCAAATTTTCCCCATGCCCCACCATATTGGTAAAAAAATGCATATCCAACACAATGGCCCCCTCCTACTTCACAAAGTCAAGCCTGGCAGACAAATTGGCAAAGACCGATAAATCAGCTAGTAGGAACCATTTCGCTCCCTCAACCTACACTGCCAGCATTGCAACAAAACCCCGACTCCAACTTAAGACTGCAACTCCCAGCCCAACCCAACCCCAATCCAAATAATAGACCGGTTCAATCTATTCAAATATCAAATAGTTGAGACACCAGAAGCAGAAACTGATCTAAGGGAGTGCAATGACCTTCAATTAAGATCTGGGCGCATTATAGAAACTGAGGAGGATAAAAATGTTCAAGTTGAAGATTAGTTACCTGTAGAACAACCATTACAAGAAGAAGATGTGGCTAGAAAATAGACTCATAACCAAGAAACTACATCTTCTCCCTCATTCCCAAAATGATTAATTATCCCATGACCTATAGAACATCCTGATTTTGACATTCTGGGAGAACTTAAAAACCTATACATAAAAATCCCACTCCCCCAAGCCATTCAAGACATCCCAATATATACAAAAACCATCAAAGATATATGTATAAAAAAACCTAGGAGGAGAATAAAAAATAACCCAACAGTCCAAGTAGTTGGCACCTTATCTGACCTATTATCGGGAAAAGAAGCACCTATCAAATATGAAGACCCAGGAAATCCAATAGTAACAATACAAATCAATGGACAAACCTTTTCGAATGCCTTAGTTGATTTAGGGGCTGTAATTAATATCTTAACAACTACCACTTGCCCAAAACTGGGCCTTACATTAGTAGGACTAACTTCCACTTTATTAGAACTGGCTGACTGATCAATGGTTAGGCCGAAAGGTACACTACATGATGTCATGGTATCCATTGATTCTTGGGAATATCTTGCTTACTTTTTGATAATAAACCCCAAGAACTGACTGGATGGACACCCATTAATTTTAGGCAGACCTTGGCTTGCCACCAATGATGCTTACATTGGTTGCCGACAAGGTAGTATGACCACAACTAGAGGGACTAATATCAAGAATCTAGCCTTATACCCTCCAGCCCAGACAATTTTCACAATAATAAAAACTAACAAACATCCTGTATCATACCTTACTAAAAATATTACATCCCCATTAACTATAGAATATGCCTTCGATTTGAAAGATCAAACAGAGGATGATGTTATTAACACCTTTATTAATTAGGCTGAATCTAGACCCCACATACAATGTCACATGATAGAGGAAACATTTGATAATGAATTAGAAGAAGATCCTCTCAAGGACACTCATGACCAAACGATACCTACTACCTCTGTTTCAAATAGAAAAACTGTAGAGATTGAGTCAGGAAAATTTTTAAACATTAATAGTAACCCGACTCCTGAACAAGAAGAAAAATTGATCCAACTATTGAGAAAATACAAGGAAGCATTTGCATGGGATTATCTGGATATGAAGGGAATCGATCCCCAGTTATGTACACACCACATTTATACAGAAAAGGATGTAAGACCTATTCGCCAACTCCAAATAAGACTTAACCTTCATCTAAAAGACATTGTGAAAGCTGAACTACAAAAACTTTTAGATGTCAACTTTATTTATCCTATGTACGATAGCAAATGGGTCTCTCCACTTGTACTGGTGCCAAAAAACAATGGGAAGTGGAGCATTTGTATAGATTATGGAGAATTAAACAAAGCAACACAAAAAGATCACTTTCCCCTGCCATTCATTGACCAGGTATTAGATACATTAGCAGAAAAAGAATTCTTTTCTTTCTTGGATGGCTTTAGTGGATACAATCAGATTCAGATTGCCCCTGAAGACCAAGACAAAACTACTTTTACCTATCCTTGGGGAATGTTTGCCTACATATTTTTACCTTTTGGCCTCTGTAATGCCCCTACCACATTTCAAATGGCTATCCTCAACATCTTTTCAGATTTAATAAATGAAGGGCTCGAAGTATATATGGATGATTTCACACCATATGGAGATGATTTCGACCCAACACTAGAAACATTGAAAAAGGTGCTGCAACGATGTATCGCTACCAGGCTCTGCCTGAGCCATGAAAAATGCTATATGATGATGACTAAAGGCCTTATCCTAGGTCATTATATCTCAGCAGCTGGAATACAAGTAGATCCGACCAAAATTGAAATAATTTTGTTAATACCTACTCCGACCACACAGACAGAGGTACGTAGTTTTCTTGGATTTTCTAGTTATTATAGAAGATTTATAGAACATTTTCTAACATTGCTGCACCTCTATATGCACTGACAGGGAATGTTTACTTTGTTTGGATAGATAAATGTGACCGTGCTTTTGAGGATTTGAAAAAACTTGTGTCAACAGCCCCAGTACTCAGAGGTCCAAATTGGGACTTGCCATTTCAAATTTCATCAGATGCTTCAGATACAACTATTGGAGCAGTCCTTGGGCAGGAAGAAGACAAAAAACCATATGCAATTTATTATATTTGCAAGAATTTGTCTCTTGCTGAGTTGAACTATATTGTTACTGAAAAAGAATTTTTAGCTGTAATACATGCTGTAAATAAATTTAGGCATTACATCACTAGATATCATGTTGTTTTATATACAGATCACTCTGCCATAAAATATTTAGCAAATAAACCAATCACGAATGGTAGAGTAACAAGATGGATGATTTTATTGTAGGAATTTGACATTACCATAAAAGACCAACTTGGAAGAGAAAATCCTGTAGGTGACTTTCTTTCATGAATGCCAAAGCCAGTGGATGCAGCAGCAGTCGAAGATCAATTTCCAGATGAACATTTGTTCACTGTCACTATTAAAACACCCTGGTATTATGTTGTGAATTATTTAGCAGTATGCAAATTACCAAAACATCTGACTCCCAATGAACGAAAGCAGATTGTCTAGCGTAGTACCCAATTTTCTTGGATTGGGGGCTACTTATTTCATATAGGGGCAGATATGCACATCAGGAGATGCGTCTGTGAAGATGAAATTTTTAACATTTTGAAAGTCTGTCATGATGGACCGTGTGGTGGATACTTCACAGATCGACGAATTGGCCACATAGTTCTGCAAACAGGGTATTACTGGCCCACAATCTTCAAAGATGCAAAAAAAATTGTTCAAGCCTGTGACAGTTGTCAAAGAGCAGGATGCCTTGGATAGTTTGACGAGATGCCTCTGAACCAATAGCTAGTCATTGAGCCATTCAAACATTGGGCGCTCGATTTTGTGGGCCCAATCAATCCATCATTAAAGCAGAAAACATATATTTTGGTAGCAATCAAATATGTCACCAAATGGGTTGAAGTAGAGGCATTGTCAAGAGCTACGGAGGATTCTGTCATTCAGTTCCTGTTCCACATATTTGTGCGATATGGCCTCCCAAGAGACATAATCATGGATGGAGGACCATAGTTTGCTGGTAATAAAATCACTGCAACACTGAAAAACTATCATATTCAGCATAAAATTACCTCTCCTTACCAACCACAGGCAAACGGCCAAGTAGAGAGCACGAACAAAGTAATAGAAGAAATATTGACAAAAACCATTGCGTCACACAGACGCGATTGGGCTACAAGATTGTCAGAAGCCTTGTGGGCATACACTACAACATGGAGAAGCACTACTGGTTATTCACCATATCAGGTAGTATTTGGAAAGGAACCTATCTTTCCAATAGAATTTGAAATACAGACCTTGAGAACAACACAAGAAGTTGGTCTAGATTTAAATGAAGCCCAGATTAATAGATTACAGTAGATCAACGAGTTGGATGAAATCAGGCTCTCTGCTCTTCAACATACCACTTTGATCCAACAACAGAGAGCCAAATGGCATGACGACCTCATAAAAAAGAAAGTATTTTGCGAAGGAGATTGGGCCCTCCTATATGATTCCAGGTTTCAATATTTTTTGGGGAAACTTCAGACTCGCTGGTTGGGACCATACGAAATCCAAAAGGTACATGATAATGGCACCATTACTCTAATCACCATTGATGGATCGGGACATACCTTTAAGGAAAATGACCACCAAGTTCGATCATACCATAAACCACTTACTCAGGAATCCTTCTACTAGCAACTTTGCGAGGACTCTGACATGTAGATTCTGGTTGAGGAAGTGAAATCTTCATCACCTTTGGTTCATTAAGTGATTTGATTGTTTTTACATTTTGTACATAATTCTTTTTTTTTCTTGTGTAAAGTAATTTCTATACACTTCTGCATTTTTTCAACTTCTACATTTTGCTATTCCATTTGGACGGAACATTGTTTTTCACCATTTTTCTATTCCTTTTTGAAGGAAAAACACCTCTACATTTTTCTATTCCTTTTTGAAGGAACAACACTTCTACATTTTGCTATTCCTTTTGGAAGGAACAACATTTTCATCGTTCTGCTGTTCCTTTTTGAAAGAACAACGCTTCTGCATTTTGCTGTTCCTTTCCGAAGGAACGACAATTCCACCATTTTGTTGTTCCTTTTCGAAGGAACAACTCTTTTGCATTCTGCTATTCCTTTCCGAAGGAACAACATTTCTGCCATTTTGCTGTTCCTTTCTGAAGGAACAACACTTTCACTTTTTGTTGTTCC
The DNA here is from genome assembly GCA_000404065.3 of Pinus taeda. Taxonomy (NCBI): domain Eukaryota; kingdom Viridiplantae; phylum Streptophyta; class Pinopsida; order Pinales; family Pinaceae; genus Pinus; species Pinus taeda. The sequence goes on from APFE031030848.1 coordinate 109,769, forward strand.
TTTCCGAAGGAACAACACTTCCACCTTTTTGCTGTTCCTTTCCGAAGGAACAACACTTCTACATTTTTGTTGTTCCTTTATGAAGGAACAACACTTTAATTTTCTACTGTTCCTTTCCGAAGGAACAACACTTTCATCTTTTGTTGTTCCTTTCCGAAGGGACAACACTTTCATTTTCTGATGTTCCTTTCCGAAGGAACAACACTTTCATTTTTTTATTGTTCCTTTCCGAAGGAACAACACCTTCATTTTTCTATTGTTCCTTTTCGAAGGAACAACATTTTCATTTATTTTTTTACACTTGTTTTCTTTGCTATTCCAATTAATAGACAACTGTTGTTCCTCTTAATGAACAACAATTTCGAGTATATTTTTCCTTCGGCTTGCGATTTTGTGTACAATAGTTGTTCTATCTTTTTAGAGTTCATTTTCTTCTTTGTGTGTTTTACCATTTAGATCATTTTTTAGAGTCATGGTCATTTAGAGCACAGCTACACATTTATGCAATGAATACAAAAACTAGAGGATACTGAAATAAAAAAATTACACAAAAATCATTATCTTTAAAAGAAGTGCTTTGAATTGATAAGAGGAAAGAGGAAAGGACACACCTATTGATCACATTGCTGTCATTATTCTACTAATATCGATATGATTGATTATTTTTATCATGATGGTTCTTTCTATATCCCCATAATTCTCTTTGATCATTATTATTGAATAAGAATAAGGGCATATTTTTCTCTATTGAGATGTTAAGACTTCTTCCACCATTCCAACTCTCAAGGAGTGTTGAACCACCCTTTGCATATAAAGAGGAAAAGTGCTATATAAAAGAAAAAAGTAGAAATGTTTATATGATTGCTAACATGATTTTTCAGATGAAGGATAGGGGGTCTCATCAAGAGCCAACCTACCATGATCATAAGGAAGAAAGTGAAGTGGCATTCCCACTATGGCCACCACACTAGGGATATGATCTAAGAGGCACATCAAAAAATAAAAATAAAGAGTCCTTGGAATAGGAGGTCTCATCACTAGCCAGCTTGCCCACCTTTCACTCCTTCCTGGTGAATGGCATTATGATTCATCTGGTTACCAAGCCAACATAATGGCCTCCATTCTGACACTACACTACACTTTTCCTAGGCATACACAAAGGACAATGGTTCCAAGGGTGAAATAAACAACTCTATCAAGGTTATGGACACCTGTGGGCAACAAAGCTCTATTGATGGTATTGAAGTCATATTTCTTATACACCAATAACAATTATAAAACCCTTCTTCTTATATCCTTATAAATAGTTCAAATGATATTATGTATATAACCCTTCCAAACCTTTGATACATGAAAACCAATTACAAATCAATTATGATTGTAAAAGTTGATAATGACTGCATAGAACCTTTTTTGCACGTCAGCTGTCCTATCCTCCAATTCTCGCATCATATCATGACATTTCCTTATTTATTAAGCGGTTCTATTATAACGCCTCGATTTCGGCAATCCACTCGTCGTTGTAAACATGGCATTTCTCCATACACTATTCCTTTATGACTCTATAATATGGTAGTTCAGCATACTGCTTCTTCATTTGACGGCTGAGGTCGGCCTATCACATTGTAGGGGGGGCGAAGGTGACCAGGTGATCCCCATAATTCGTTGGCAAATGTGTTAGCTTATCATTTGGAGAATTAATGACTCAGGAATAGCAAAGCTTAACAATATTTTGTTTCCCAGCATGCATGGATTGCTCTTCCAAAGCTATTTTCGTGTTTTTCTTTGCAAAAATTAGCAGTAAGTTTGAAATTCGAACAACTTGCTGTTTCAACATCTTCTCTGTGTTTTCCTAACAACCAGCTAAAATTTGAATAACCGCTGTTCCATTATCATCTCTGAATTTTTACAGTGTGCCAAGCATGGGACGTAGATCAATTTGCAGTGAGCCACAGGTGTTGATGGTCTCCGGTGCCGCACGAGAGATCCTAGCAAGGGCAATATGGATAGTTTATCTTAACTGTTTACAACAATCCAACGAGATGGTGGAAATTGAATTTTTACAGAACCTGCAAGAATATCATTCCATGGTGAGAGGGAGATAGATAGCAATCGTTGACGATATAATTGCAAAGGTTTTGGGACTGTCAGCGACTGGACCTATGTGGACTATAAAAAAGGTGAGACTACAAGATGCCATGAAAATCTTCCAAGTTGAAGGGTAGAACTTGACTGTAGAAGGAAAGGGAGTTTTACCGACAACCTTGAAAGAGCCATGGGCAGATTGGCAAGAATCATCCAGAGCTACATCACCTATGACGGAAGGGAAGACGTGGTAAGCCCATGACATATTAAACTTCTAGTTGTGTTAAAGCAAAAGTGCACTGTGAATTTTCCTTTGTTTTTAAATTCTTTATTACATGATGTTGCCTGAAGCATGAAGAAATCTTGCCATTTAGAGTTAGTAGTAAGTCACCATGGATTAATACAACTGATAGTCAGCCACAACCTTGCCAAACAATAGAGCAGTTGGGAAGAACTGATTTTTGCAATAGATGGGGGACTGGCTTTGCCAGCCCCAAAATGAAAACATGTTGCCAGTACATCGAACAAACCTCTAAAACAAAGGAAATCTGTCAAACTGGCAAGGATCAGGGGAATGCTGAGAAATTTCCAGGAAGACAGGAGTCAACCTGTGGAGATACACGATTCAGGAGACAAAGAACCCCCACAATTGGAAGGTGGGGTGTCATGCGGAAAGAGTTATTTTTGCTGACAAAACTAACCTCCCTAGGAGTCTAAGACTATCTAGTGACAAACAAGACAATTAATAGAAATCCTTCTCTAAACATGTATTATTCTATGAGAAACCAAGTGTTTTTCGATCCTACCTCAAGTCCAACGCTTGTTGTAGCAGTCCAGTCTCGTCGATCCAGATGAGCTCCTCTTTCACTTTGAAACCTGCATACACTAACAATCAAACGATTACATAACACCTGAATATTCCATAAAACAAAGCATATTCAACATATAGACCAAGGAGTATATGAAACAATTCATTAACACAAATCATTGAGAAGAATGGACTTATTTGTATTAAGGAAACAAAAAAGAAACCATTACAACCTGAGCCTTGGTGTTGTGCAAGTTCCTCCCAGTGTCCAACAAGAGTTTTCCTCTACTTTGACAAGCTCACCCACTTCCAAATGAAACAAGAA